>SRLM01000491.1:108233-270055 GCA_015708895.1 Populus ilicifolia | reverse complement strand
CCCCCCACACACACACACAAAAAAATTCAAAATAATATAGTTAACATTTATATCTAGTGAATTTCCAAAAGGTTATCATAAATAATTCACGATGACTTTCTATCTTTTTTTACATTGGCTCATGAGGTAGAGGATGGCGCGTCAGCAAGTTAAGCTGATGGGTTTTATGACACGGCTAACATGTAGTAAAAAGAATATTTTACTTTACTTTTTCTAAATTTGAAAGTCTTCTCATTTAAGAAAGTCAAAGATCAATGTATTAGTGAACCTAAGAGGTTGGTTAACTGGTAGATTAAGCTGCTGCCGTATGCCTACTGAGATAGGAATGACTAAGGATATAAGAAACTCTTCTTTTTTTACACGATAATAAAAATTCAATGAATTCCATAATATTTTTTAATTAATTATATATTAATAATTTTAACCATCAAGTAATAAATAACAATAAAACAAGAATAAAAAAATATCAGACTCTTTAAAATATATAAAAAGTTCAAATAACATGACAACCGATTAACTGGTCTACCGGTTATTCAAATAAAAACAAGAGAACTGCCTATCTTACATAGCATTTATATTTCTTATAAACTTGTAAATTCAATCTCATTTTACCGATTGCACGAGTCAAATATAACGTATTAGTTTTTAATTTGATTTTATATTTGATATACATGAGTAATGGTAAACACAAAATTTTTATATCAATGGTTACGACGCAATATAATTAAGCATTGAAGATTCCCATCAAGCCTGGAGTATAAAATCTTTAAGTTACATGTCTCCGAGGTTTGACTTGAATTACTTGGGATATTTTTCAGCCTGAGGAGTTCATAATGTAGTTGATTATTTGCAAATAGATGCATTTCAGGGTGGACTTGATTGTTTGCAAGCCCTATTCGTGTAGAATTACTTGAAGGGATCTTTTAGTTTAAAGAGTTCATGATGTGATTGGTTTTTGGCTTTTTTTTTTAATTAAAACATCGAATGGATGCATTTTCTATGTGCAGACTGAAAGAAGCAAACAAGGTTACAGCTCGTTCCTCGTGATATGAGGAGATGCATTGAGCCTGAAAGAAACAAACAATGGAGGCGCAAAGCATTGAAAATGGAATCGGATGGGCAAGGTACTCTTATGAAGCCTTACCCTGCAACACCCGACATCGGTATTCTCCCAATGCCCAGATGGGAAAAATGTCCCTGTAGGCAGCGTATGTTATCATACAATTCCTGTTGAAAACTCCCATGATTTCCTGTGCGGAGGAAAAAGAATAAAGATTTTAGTGTGTGAAGAGCATTGGAGAACAAGAACAGGCAAGGATAGAGGATATGAGCAAAAGTACATGACCGTATGAAGTAAAGAAATACACTGCCCAATGATGATTAAGATAAAGAAGTGCTCAAAGAGTAGGTATAGAATTACCTGCTGCGGAAAATCTCCATTTTCCATCTGGGAATTTATTAAGAACCTCGCTGCACGGTGCAACGGTTCTGGATCTCTCTCAGCCTGCATGTTTAATGGCATATTAAACAAATTTGCATGCACAAGATAGGAAAAATAGAGCTTGCTAGCACATCAATACCGTGGTATGCAATTACAATATCAAATGCCCTGTATAATCAATCACACAAGTTAGATACAACATAAAAGTTATGAATGTGGTCACAGTGATTTTAAGAATATTACTGTAGAGAGGACATTCCTTTTCTTTCTCCAAATCCTGATTACTTACAGTATGATACCAGTCAATTTTAAAGACTTCAGATGATGTAACACTCCATGTATCAAATGAAGAGTCGTAATAAGAAGTGCATAATTCAATGTCAAAACAGTGAAATTTGCTATACCTGCCCAGCTTCAATGAGAGCCAACATAGCCCATGCTGTGTTTACCACATGACTCTTGTTCCCTTCAAGATTTGAATAAACCTGTGCAAAAACAAAAACTATTGGAACATGAAATATATGCAGTACAAAACTTGAATCAAAGAAAATATGTGGATATAACATAAAGACTCGGGAAACATAAATGATTACACATGGCATGCATCAGAGGTGGGAAAAGGGAACAAATATTTGACAGTACAAGCATCTAACCTTGTTTTGACATGAAAGATAACTCTCTCCCCAGCCACCAGAAGAACATTGTTTGGATAGCAGAAAATCACAGGCTTTGCGGATACTGGAGTTATCATTAAAAACATTTCCAGCAGCCACCAGTCCATTTATGCCGAACCATGTGCCATAGGTGAAGCAAACACCCCATGAGCCATACCTGTTTAGCAATTTAAGATATTAAAGGACTGGTTATTTCATCAGTTGAAGTTATTGAAACCATGTATCTTAGGCACTTAAAGAAATTGTTGAAAAAGCAATCTTTACTAGCCATAGATAGAAAATAGGAAAGCAGTGACAGTGACACATTAATGACTATATAATCAACCAGTACTCCAACTACAGGTTTTAAATGGAAAAGAAGCAAACCATGAGCCATCCTTCTCCTGGATACTTTCAATGAACTTAGTTGCCTTTCTGATACATCTTTCTATTTCTTCTTGCCGATGTCCAGGATATAATTTCTTAAATGAAACCAAAGCTTGAATTGCAGCTGAAGTACATTCAACATATCTATAGAAATACCATCATTAGCTTTCAAATGAAGCAATGGAATGGACAGATGAATATCACAGCAGATATAATGCAAAGCGCTGATATCTTACGGGTAATCAATAACAATGTCGCCAAAAGTTTCAGCAGGGTTGATCAACTGACAATGGTAAAGTGAAAAATGAGTGAGAGTGAGAAAAAAAGTAGCATTCAGGTATATAATCCAATTACCATGATAGAGTACAGTTAAGAAGTTCATTGCTACTGCAAAGAGAAAAAAGGGAGTTATGATTCATTGTATAACAATCAATATAAACAGATCATTTCTTCGAGCAAATCATCAAACTGATGACTCAAGATGCTCACTTAGGATCATTGTGTTGCTTCATCATTGCAACAATGTAAGGATTTAGTTTAGCAAGGGGCTCGCATAATGTGCACAGGTGAACCTGGTGTTCTATAGTCCATAGCTTCATTGTCAGGTAAAGAAAACACAGTGAACAAATTCAAATGAACCACTTTATGGGTAGAATTTTTTTATTTTTTATTTGGATAACATAGACATCAAACAGCCTCTACCGTTACAAGGAGCTAGAAAACAAGGCCTATTGATCATGTTATAAATGTTAAAATATTCAATCTGACATGAGGGCAGAGATTATAAAAGGAAACGCTTTCTTTTGATCCATGCTCAAATTATCTTCTTTAAATGTAAAAATGTGGAAGAGCTATAAATGAATTTGTCAAGGTAATCACCTCTAACCAGCTGTAAGATCTTGTGAGCTCATATGTCGCAAAGCCACCATTCCCATTCTGCAAAAAGCAGAAATGAGCGTTCAGTTGAATCAAGAATAGGTTTTCCCTTGAATAGAATACAGGGTTAACAAAAAATCCCTGAAAAGAAAATCTAAATGATTCACGTTTTCTCAGAACAGTAGATGTTTCCCTAATCCCCATTCCCTGCAAAATACCCAATGATCTATCATAGTTTTCACATGTCAAAGAACCATTTCTGCTGGCATAGCATCCAACTTCAAGTAAGAAAATCTGATAACAATTTATGACAATATACCGTTGCCCAAATTATAAGAACAAAAGACAATCAGCCACGAGACTTTGAAGTGCTTGAATTAGAACAAGTTCATTAAAGGAGATTGTTCCCCTTCAATAATTTTCCCAGTCCCTTTTTGAAGAATGTAAGTAATAATGCTGAACTTTGAGAAGAAATCATTTTTTGAATACCTTTTATGGTAAAAGTTAAAAAAATAAAAAATGGATAAAAAGAACTAAGATAATAAAGGTTAAAGTCTTGGGTATGACGACTTGTGGTTGCAAGTTTGAGTCTCAAGACCAATAATTTAGAATATAAATATGCTCAAAGTAGGGTTCTCCCCAAATTCTCCTTTCAACAAACTCCACTTTATATATGTGACAGCCTTTGGTATAGTTGTTGTAGTGGAATTTTATATCTTTTCGCTAAACACTCAGGACCTATATGTTGCAAAGTACGATTGTCTGCATGTTGTCACATTAATGCAGACTATGAAATCGATTCACCAACATTATCATTAAGTCACCAATTACCTGTAATGAGAGGATGACATTTACTGCATCATAAAATCGTTTTGCAGCTAATGGTTCCCCAACAATCTCAGGTGTAATTTTTGATAATAGGAGAGCAGCCTGCAAAAGATTGGATGGTAAGTATCAGAAATAAAACAAGCTTAATGAACTCTTTTAATTTGATCAGCCCCTACTTTTAGTCCTTCTGCTGTGCAATCTGAGATGGGCCATCCATGATCTGCAGTTGAGAAAGGCCATGCACCTTTGGAAATATGGCGGTACCATAAACTAAGATCTCCAGGGCAATCTTCCAAAACCTTCACAGCAAAGATAAATGGATCAACAACTTTCAAGTTTGAGTAGTTAAGAGACAACATAATTACAAGTTCTCTGACATGAAACGTCAATGAATTATATATATATATATAAACACAAACACACACCTGTGAATTTTTAATATATGCATGTGCCTTTCTTAAAGTTGGACCATATTCCTCCACAAGCTTAGTTGAAATAATTGCTTGAACAGCAAAAGAAGTGTCCCACAATTGACTTCCATTGTAACCCTGGAACAAAATTATCATGTCTACTTAGCTTGTAGTTTAGGCCTCATAGTGCACAGTATGATAAAACATAAGAAACATAGCTATTGCCAATAGGAACTCACAAGAGTTTTCAACAACATAGCTCACATGCATTGAAAAGACAGCAAACAATATGAATTAAAAATCCAACTCATTTTATTGCAAATCTTTGCAAATTATGACTTGCTTGAATGCTTATCAAGTAAAACAGTCAATCAGTAACTTTCCCCCAATATTCCTTTTTAACACCCACCCACTGTTTGTGAAAGCAACAATTAGAAAAAAAGAAATTGAGACTAAGAGTATGGAAATTAGGTTTTGTGGACCTGCATTTTCATTCCATCTTCAGCAAGCCAGAGGTAATCCTGTATTCTAGGAATATGCAACTTGAAAGCTTCAGAGTTAGGGTCTTCCACCCAACAGCATAGCATATTTAACACCTGCATCCCAAAAAAAAAAAAAAAAGGTTAGCAAAACAAAGAAGACATCCATTGTAGCCTAAATGCAATATTGTTGATGGCATTTTCCCACATGCATGGACTGCTGCTAAATATTGACAAATCAAGTCATATATATTGGAAAATGATTTCAAGAAAATGAAAGGACCAAAGGAAAGTGAAAAAAAAATCATCTAAAAGAGACATCAAACCAAGCACTAATGGAATCACATTCATGGCATATCTGAAAAAGAAAGAACATGTTACTTTAAAAGATCATTTTCTCTTCACAATTTCAAACTAAGAATCAAATTTTGACAACATTAACCAAGTTAAAATGCATACCTTATTTACAGGTCCTATGCAAAGATACCGAGTATTTTCATCTTCATAGTGTATGTGCTCCATTGCAGTATGAAGAGCCCGTTCTCTCAACTTTTTTCCAGGCCAATGCATTAAAACTGGTTCAGCAGCCTTGTCAAGTAAAGCCCATAGTGCATCTTGCACCAGTGGGTGAGGGTAGTACAAGTCCTCCTGCAAAAATTCAGTGATGTATTTTTAAGCAATGCAAAGTGAAAATCCACCCTAAAAGAAAAATCCAAGAGAATTAAGGAGTATAGCATCTCTTATACTAATCATTACAAGTCCTTGAGCTGCACCTAATGGAACTAAAAGTTGGCATTGACAATTTCATCATCTGCCAAAGTAATCACTTTTTGGATCATTGTTTTCAGGGATCTTGGGAATTAGCATGTCATGGATGGAAGTTATTTGCATACCTTTATTATTGGTATGCTAATCATGTTTTTTTTTTCTCATTTGACTAATAAAGCACGGAGGTCCTTGACTACACATCTTCCACATATTTGGAACAGCATTTACCATATATCAAACAGGAATACTAATTAAGATGGCTGTTCATCTCAATATCCAAAAGATTAACTAAAAATCTTCACATTTAAGTAAATGGTGTAACTCTTGAAAATGTAAATTAAGTTTTCCAAAGGTTTAAGATACCAATGTACCAACCTTAGCACACAGATTGCGTGCTTGATTCCAGTCTATTTCATGATATGGGACAGTGAACAGCTCCTTTCGCAAAGATAAAACTATTGGAGTGATTGGGCCAACAAACCTCTTCCCATATAAGTAGGACATAGGCAGATAGACCATCCGGCAGTGACACCACATCCTTCCTGCAATGGGAAAACAATATTATATCACTTTCCAATCATATTAACATGCCTATAAAAATAGGTTGGTAATGTTGAGATAATATATTGTGAAAAACATAGAAATAGAAAACTAATACTAAAAGGGCATGTAAATAGGCAAGAACCTGGATGGACTGGGAGCAAATAAGGGAGAAGCCACATCTCAGGGGGCATTGGATTATTTCCAGACCACTCAAACACTCCAAGTACCTGTTGCCGTCGATTAAAACTTCAAACATAAAACAAAACCCCCATAACAAAACAAAAATTCAAAACCAAAGTAAAAGAGATTTTTAATACTGAACTGAAAGCCACATTTTCCCCCACGATGTTATCATAGTTGCACTACCATGATTCAGAATCCAATCATGCCCCTTGTCCATAGCCCCATCTCCATCATTCGGCCCTTCTCCCAGCAACCTTAAAGTAATATAATTCAGCACGGAACCAAACATTGTACTCGGTCCCTCAATATGCAAACCCCACCCCCCATCTCTGTTCTGCAAATTACAAACATCTCCACATTAAAAAAATCACACTAAATCCCAATAAAGCTAGATTTTTTCAGAAAAAAAGAAAAACATGCCTGGTGATTGTAGAGATACCGGATCATCTCCTTTTTATGTTCATCCGATAACACTGCATTCAATGCTCCCGTAATTGACAAAGTAATCACCTAACAACGAATCCACTAACAAACAAATAAACAAACAACCCAAACTCTGCTAAAAAAGTTCGTTTAAGATTCAAATGAAAATCACAGATTACCAAGCCAGGCAAGAGAAACATAGGACCGCCGTAATCACCAGGCCAATGTCCATCATGAGCTTGTATACTTGAATAAAAATTCAAAGCTCTCTTCAACGTTGCAGCAACCGCCTCCTCCGTAACCTCCTCGCTCTCCTTCACCTTCACTTGCGGCAACACTTCCGGCACCGGATTCTCCTTCTCAAACTTCACACCAACAAAAATTACCATAATGCGACTCACTATAATCTAAAAAAAAAAACCGAAACAACCGAATATGATTTTTTTTTTCTAAATTAAACTAATTTACCTGCATGCGCATGATTAGATCTGCGCTATGCTTGAATCGGAACCTATTTTCCGTAAAATTTCGACGCGCATTTTCGATCTCTTCGATCTCTCGAGGAGATAGAGTTAGTGTAGGATCGAACTCCCAAACCTGTCTTCCGATATGATTATTCGTCGTTCTTAGCCATGGATTTCCTCCTGCTGCTATCTTTAGCCTCCACATTTCCTATCTGTCTCTAATTTATCTTTCAGAAGGGAAACAAGCAGCTATTAGCGTTCTGTTTTCAGAAATCAGTGGAGGAAGATAACTGCGATACGGTTTTGAAGAGAGATAGGAAGCTAAGTGGGACACGGGAGTGCTAGTGCTGGAGATTCCATTTGGTTCTCGTGAAAAGTCAGCGAGAACGAGAAAAAGATTCCTTTTTCGGGAAAGCACGGGAGAAGAGAGCAGAGAATGTGTGCATGTGGCGCTTCTGCAACGTTTTCGTTAAAGGGTTCGAATAAAATACACAGATTTTATGGGCGAGGGAGAGCAGCCTTCTGCTCTTGTTTTTTTTCTTTTTTTTGGAGAAATAAATTTTATTTTAAATTAAATATTTTTATATCGTATTAAAAATATTTAAAAAATAAAATCTATTTATTTTTAATAACGTTAAAGCCTTGAATCAAGTATTTTCGAGTGGGGTTTTATTACTGTTAGGGTGAGGGCGAGAGGGAGATGCATGTATGTCATTTACTTATTGAGTGTATTTCGTTGTGGTCCATGAGATGCTCCAATCTTGTCGTTCATTTCTCAAAATCATTTCAACCTCTCCTCCTTGTCATTCATTATTAGTTTCACGTGTTCAATTACATGTGAATATTATATATATTTCGATTTCTATCCTTTTTTATTGAATAAAGGAGAGATTTGACAAAGTTTTGTTTTATTAGTGTATCTGTGAAAGTGGTTATAATTATTTTTTATTTTAAGAAATATATTATTATTTTTTATTTTTTTTGAAATTAATACATTAAAATAATTTTAAAAAAATCAAAAACATATTAATTCAAAGTAAAAAAAATTAAATTTCTTGATAATACTTTCAAAATGCAGGGCCAAACATGCTAGGGTGTTAAAATGGATAATAGTTTTTCTTTAATTGAAAATTTAATATAAGTTTTAGTTATTATGATGTTAGATTTTTCCTTCTTTTTTTTTTNTAAAGAGAGTACTTCATTAACAAAGAAATAATAATAGAGTGCATCATTGCACTGAATAAATAAATAAAATAAAATACTCCTCCGAAAAATATTTTTGTGGCAAGAAGAAGGGTAAAAAATACACGCTGCTCTCGATATTGTCAAATGAAACTCTTGCATGACTGCAACTTGTGGGGAGGAAGACTGTGTACCAATGCCACGCCTTGTATATCCAACGACGCTCTAAAAACCCAAACCAAACCTTGATGCTTGAGTGTTTTATATTTATGTCTCACTAATTATTCATCAAGAAAAAAATTTAAATATTTATTTTTATTTATTAGATTTCAAGTATCTATATATTATCTCACTATTATTTATTATTCAGCATAAAATAAAATAATAATATATATTTAAAATATGTAAATGTATATTTAATGATAAAATTATAAATATAATATATCTGCGCCTAGTTAGTTTTGAGTTGAATCTTATAATATTTATATTTTATTTGATATTAAAAGTTAGATATTTATTGTAAAAAATTTATTTATTTGAATAGATTGAGGTTGGTATCCATTAAATTTAAATTAAATTATTATCCTTAATTTGAGACTAGCAATATAATTTATGCATTTACCATTAATAAATAAGTTAGATTTAATGAAGTCTTTAAAGAAAAATAATAATTGGAAGCCAAAAGGATGACAACGTCAGTAAATGATTGGAATTGGAATTTAGAATGTCAAATGCAAGTGTAGAGATTAACTATATCAATGGATCGAGGATAAAATTGGATCAATTAATAGCAAGGAGATGAAATTAAAAAATTATGAATAAATAAAAGATATATATACTCTAATTATTTTTGTGGAGGAAATTTTTTAAAATAATAATAATAATAATAAATACAATAGAAAAGCATATAAAGCACAAGGAGCCGAAAAAATCAAGAAGCTGATAAAATAAAATTCAAAGCATCTTAGAGTTTGGGTCCATAATTTAATTTAATTCTAACAATTATATATCCTCCACGTCAATTCAGCTTTGAATTCTGGGTCCAATTTTCTTATTTGTTTTCCTCCTCCTTTTTCAAAAGTTTGAAAAAAAGGAAAGGACAGGGACATCTTTCCTCGAAAAATTTAATTATAATAATTGCATTTGGGTCACCATTAATAGGATAGGCAAAGAGATGGCTCTTGTTGTTCCACCTGTCGATTCGTATTTGCACCTCATTTGTGTTTGGCTATTGTCACCAGAAGGGTTACGTGGACGGTGGCACCACCATAAAATCAGTCGGCGGACAAACGAGGCCACCATCATCGTTTTCTATTTCCGCGACTGTCATTTTATCCTTACAACGATGATCCAAGTTCCAAGCTCAAAACCTATTCAACGTCGTTTGTCTAGAGCCCCGTTTGCTTCGAGATTCAACCATATTTTTTTTAAAAATAGTTATTTTAATAAAATAATATCAAAAATAAATTTAAAAAATTATTATTTTTAAATTAAAAATATTTTAAAATACAACATCTACTGATACTCTTGAAACCACAATTAAAATTATACGGAATTAGTCATATTATATGCAAATTGATTTGAAAATTTATTTTAATAAAAAAAAACTTAAAATTATGATTCAAGCTAGAAACACAAAAAATAATACTTTTTAATTTCACAAGGTTGAAACAAGTAATGATTATCCATTTGAATGAAACAGGCAAGCAAAGAAGATCGGCAGTGGTCGTCATGAAATGCTTGACTCAGTGTCCTTTTCATTGAGCTAACTAATAACATCTTTATGGGTTTTTTTTTTTTAACAGGTCGAACTTCAACTGCAGAAAAAGCAGCGAGGCAATTAAAAAAAAAAAGAAACAAGGAAGACTCTGAGATAAACTTATTTATTTCCTTATTAAATGAAATCCATAAATTAAGTGATAGACTGATATATATATATATATAGCTCATCATATTTCAAACTCTCAAGATCTGCTCGCTCCAAGTATTCATTGTTATTTATTTATATTTCACATAAACAGAGAAGACGAAGAAATTTAATGATGATGATTTACCCTTCTTTCCAAATTTCGTCACCCCTGAAACTAATGATTTTTTCATTCACTACCAGATTAACTGCTATGAAACTAAATCTGTCTATGAATTAAATAATCTGAACGATTTTCTATCGTTTCAAAATATAATATAAAAGAGAAGAGGACAGGTTCTCTCTGTTCTAATAGAACCCTAAAATTATTGATTTGGAAGTGCGTGTAATATTTCCAAATTGATGGCAACTCCTTTTCCTATCGGGCTCCTTGCATGTATTTCACAGTTGAAAAGTCAAAAATATATCAATTAAGGCCGAGGAAAAATAACCAAAATTTTATTAAATCAAGAAAATTAAAAAAATAACCAAAAACATTGAATGGTAAAAAAAATCGATTAAACATATTAAAATTTTAAAAAAATTGATAGATTCAGTTTGATTTTAGTTTTGTAAACTTCAAACCAAAAGAACCGAACCAAATTAAAAAAATCAAGTTAAACTGATTTGAACTAGTTTTGATTTTTTTTAATTCCAGTTTGGTTATTTTTTTCATAAAAACATAACCGAATAAAAAATGATTACCTCTAATATTACTTGATTGATATTTTTTCAAAAAATAAATTAATTCCATCATAATATATTTGTAATGTTATCATTACTCGATTGCTCACTTATATATTAATTAATTTTGCAGGCCATGTTTTTAAAGTACTAAGTCAAGAAAACATCTCAACCTAATAGTTTAAATTGTTAGGTGAGATTTTAAAATATAATTTATATTATTTTAATATATTCTCTCAAATGAAAGTCCTTTAGACTTTAAATCTGCATAGGTTTATAGTAATTTGCACTTGATTTTTATCAAATTATATTTGAACTTATGACCACTTGATCATTAAGACTCTGATAATATATCAAAGAACCATCTCAACCTAATAATTTAAGTTACGAGATGAAATCCTCGTATATAATTTATATTAACATCTAACAAATGTGTGTAATTAGTTTGACTTAACTCTTAATGTTGATCTTATTCATTTGATAAATGCATAATCTTCTAATTTCGGTTTTAATCACCATTATTACAACCATATTTGGCTAGAATATCTCCTCATCAGATCATATCAATATTTAATCTCTACGCTGACAATCAACAGCTCATAATTTGTACATGAAGGGACTTAATTAGTTATGGCCTAGATGGGATTCTCACAATGGCAGAGAAAACTGCTAATTTAACGGCAAAACAAGAAAAATTAATAAATTTATTCATTGAGTCAAATACATGGAGTATAGGAGTAAACAAATTGCATTTCTAATTCGTGGAGAACCACGTTTAACTCTATTTGATGCTACGAGATTTCTAAAATACCTGATCGCCATTCCAATGGTAACATTTGTACTCTCTTAACTCACCAGTATTGTAAGTCATGCAAGGGCCTCTTGGAAGTATTCTCCAAGTGCACTTACCACAGCGAAAAGAGTCCCTTCTAGCAATGAAGAAATCAAACCAATGGAGTTTACCAGACCATGTCACGCCGCAGAAGTATTGTGTAGTTCCCCAAGCATTGGAACAAAAACTCAGTGTGTAATAGCCATCAAAAGGGACTACGTGCACGCCAAGATCTTCAACTTTCGATTTGCAGTGGATGGCGAGGTCCAGGCCTGAACCCAACTGGTTTGTGATCTTCAAATTTACACTTGTTCGTAGAAAACAAAATGCATCACAAGTAGTAAAGAACAGTAACAAAGATGATATTAGCAGAATGAAATGCCTTGCGATAAATGGGTTCATGCTTGTATGATTAAGAGTTTTTCTTTTGTATAATATTTTGATTTTGATTTTTTTTGTTTGTTTTTGAACGCATGCCTCTTATTTATAGGCTGTCTACATGCATGGTGAATATGTAAGTCGGCCCTTTCCCCCTATATTTTCCAACTGTAATTCGGGATCTGACGATCCGTGTTAGCAACATCTAAGAACAACGTCGTGACATTTAATTCTGATTTTTTAATTTCTATTTATTACTTCTTACCATACCTGCATGCATGCATGCTTTGTTGTTGCCTAGGGACGATTAATTTAGGACGAAATACATGACAGTTAATTTAAGTATTTTATTATGTGTACACATTTTGGATTTGGGGCCTTACACCTTTTGGATTAGAGAGACCTTCCGCAATCAAGAAAGGATGATTAAATCTATGTATTTGTGTGATTGAGATTCCATACTAGATACACAGGCCTAACAGCTGTCCTTTTCCTTGTAATTTGTCTATCATTAACTATTAATTATATCTTAACTATATATACTTGTATTATATTTATATTTCTTTTCACATATATATATGTGTGTGTGTTCATGTATATACATACATGTGTGTGTGTCTTACAAATGAAATCTTGGTTCCTCGAATTTGAAAACAATTGGATGGTATTCTGTATTCACAATAAATCTTTTAATTTCTTTTCTTGTCTGCGTTGTAGCTAGCATCATCGTAATTGTCATGAATAATTTTAAACAGAGTATCATCTTTATCAACAACAACATAATGTTTGTTTGTTTATTTCTAAAAATTTATTTTAATAAAATTATATTTTAAATTTTTATATATTTATTTGTTATTAAAAAAACTAATGAACAAAAAATACCTTTTGGTTAATGAAATATACTTTTCAATTAACAATAATTTGACTGATTTTCATGAAAGTGTTTTTTATTATTTTAGATCAAAAACACTTTCTGAAAATTATAAATTTTTTAAAAATATTATATTATTTATTGATTATATTAAATTTAATCTTTAAATTTTTTATTGTTATATATATATATTTTTTTTATTTTAAATATTTATTTTTTAATTTCATCCCTTAGAATTTAATTTTTATATTAACTATGGTCCTTATTTTTATAATTGTTATTTACTTTCCTCAAATTACTTTTTTAGTTGAAATTTTTTATCTATCAAATTTTATCCTAATTCTTTTGATTATTACTTATTTTATTTGAAATAATTTATGAAATATTAAATACTATTATTTTAATTTTTTCATCTTTTAATATTTTTAAGATTTGATCTCTATTATTTATTTTATTTAAGATCATTTATAAAATTATATTTTTTTCAATTTCATTCGCATTTAACTTTTTAATTTGTAAAATTTATTACTCATTATTTTAATAAACTTGTAAAAAATAAAACATCAATAAATTATTTTCAAGCTCATCTTTCATGACATAACTAAACATTGAAAAATATTTTCCAACTTATTTTCTATTACGCTACCAAACATTCAAAAATAATTTATTTTTCTAAAATTTATTTTAAAAAAACAAATAAATGGGACTTAGTCAATTTAGAAAATATTGTTATCTTTTCCTAGATTGTATGGATAGAAATACTGTAATAGAGCCTGCTCATCCAATATTTAAGAAAAATCTGAAAAAATATGTCCTCATCAGAAAATTTGTCTCACCGACCATATTAGGCATGGATATACATTTAAGCAATTTTATACTTTAACTTTTGTTTTTGCACAGTGATAGCCATAAATATGGGAATTGATTTGGGGGTACTGTTATAGAGAAGAGCAGCGAATAAATCACCGAGTTAATTATTTTTTATTGAAATGATGTTGTTTCCTTACACATATATATTAACCTGATAAAGTTTAGGCCGATTTGATTAATTCATCTGGGTTATTAAAAATCTAATCGGTAGAACCATGTTAAAAATGATAAGGAACAACTAATAAGAGGAAAGTACATAGATTAGGGATCACCAAATGATGATAAAATTAATAATTTGGGGACTTAATTGAGAACTTATTTAAATAATTCACGACTAGTAAGTGGTTCCCCTTTATCATAATTAATCCATCGTCCTTTGGCTACCTCGTTAATCCTTCTGATCAGGATGGCTCCTCTTGCTTCCCTAAACTCCATAATTATGGCTATCAAATATGTGGAGTCTCTGGATTTTACAAGCAACGGTGAATCATGATGATCACAGCTAAAACAATGTTATTCCTTCCAATAAGTACAGGAGTACAATATTGTTTAACAAAGCAGTTTTTGTTGGTGAAATGCGTTGCCAAATAAACATTGCATATCGTAACACGGATATTATATTGACTGATTATATTCTATAACACAAAAATATACGCCTCTGAGCTTTGTAATCAAAGGCAAATCATGATTATCACAACCACAATACTGTTATTCCCTGAAAAGAATATGTAAATCATGAAAAGAAAACACTCCAAATGAGTGGAGAAACTCAATAATATATAGTAAACTTATTTTTTTGTGGTCTCCGCTTTATGCAGCTGGTAAATTGAACACAGGAGACAGAGCTATACGACTAGCGCTTTACTGCAGATATGCCTTGCCGTCATTCCAAGGATAACATACAAATTCCAAGGATAACAGCTATACGACTATAATTATTTTTTTGTGGTCTCCGCTTTATGCAGCTGGTAAATTGAACACAGGAGACAGAGCTATACGACTAGCGCTTTACTGCAGATATGCCTTGCCGTCATTCCAAGGATAACATACAAATTCCTTTGTATAATAATTATAATAATCCATGCATGGCCCAGTTGCATGGATTGTCCAATTGCAATTCCCACAGCGACTAGAATCCCTGGAAGCATCGTAGACATCAAACCAATGGAATTTTCCTGACCATGACACGCCACAGAAGAACAGCGTGCTTCTCCAAAAGTTGGAGCAAAAATCAATTTTATATTCGCCACCAAAAGGGACTACATGCTGCCCAAGATCGTCGTTTTTGGATTTGCAATGGATTGTAAGGTCCAAGCCTCGGCCTATGTCATTATTGATATTTAAATTTGTTGGTTTCCATAGACAACCTCCATCACACGTAGCTATGATGAGCAGCAACAGGGATAATAATATCAGTAGGGCGAAATGGCTGGTGAAAGTAATCATGTCTGTAAGAAGATTTTGATCTGTTTAGTTTGGATTCTTTTTTAGTATTCGCGCAAATCCAACTTACTTATAGGCTTTAGTATACGGTGGCTCTTCGTATTATATAGCAAATGGTTGTGCCGTTTCAAGGGTTTCTTCCTTGTATATTTTGCCAAACTGCACTTGGCTACAATGAATTAGTGATTATTACTACTAAATTGGTTCATGCATCTGGCTAGCTGTTTAGGCAGGACGATCTTGAGCGATGATAATTTTATAGAAAATTATATCCCAAAATCATCTTTCCAAAAATAAAAATAAAAGTGTTTTGGCAGGATCGTGTTCGTGAATTCTACAAGTTATCATCAAGCTTTCTCTTTATTGAAACACGATATTTTGTATTAATCCATGCTTTATAAATTATTCACTAATCTAATCTATTTTAGTTTTCCCATTTTATTCTTCTTACTCTAACTACTTGTCGAAATGCTCTTATTACTCTTGACTTGTCAAAACTTTATTGTGGTGTAATAATTTGATTAATTACGTATCAATTACATCTTATCATCTTCCAATCAACTCTTTTTTAATTAAAATATCATATCTTTTTTTAAGAATCATTATTATAAGCTACTTAATATGTTTATTTATTTTTTAATTCAATATTAAAAAATTAAACAAACACAATCCTTCATAATTAGCTTCAAAGATGACTACCACAATCTTTGCCGATAAATATAAACTACCAAGTAGAGATAATTAACAAAAATCACATACCCTTGGACCAAGGTTATTTTCATATTTTCATGAGGTGCAGTGGTTCTTATTGATTTGTTTAAATATTTGTGTCTATTCAATGTTTGATAAACAGTAAAATTATAAAAACACTTGTCATAATAAAAAACTTAGTGGTCTAGGGTAAGGGTATTTAGGTAATTTTTATTTTTATACACAATGAAATTACGAATATACCCTTGGATGCAACATATTTTGTTCATTGTAGTCATGGGAATTTGAGTATTTTAGCCTATGTTTTGTTGTTAATTGTAAATTTGGTTGAGGATAATAATATAATTTTCATTTAAAATAATTATTTTTTAAATAAAAGGTTGATGGTGCGTGTAGAAGAAACGCCAACTCGTTGGAACCGTCACACACATTGGGCAGCGCGTGGGGCGGTTTAGATGGTCGAAAAATCTCTTCTGTCGTTTCAGTTGATTCCTCTCTATTTTCTCTTCTGCTAGAGACAACACGTGTACTCTAAATATAGTTGGTATATGAATTTTTTTCCTTGATGTCTTTATCACTCTTGAGACTTTTTAACCAAATTCTCACTTTTTAGTTTGAACATTGTTCTTAAATATAATTATAGATTTTTAGTTCAATTTTAATAATTTTATTCAATTATTATGTTACTAATATGAACATAATAATACTAGCAATATTTTTTTTTATATATAAAATTCGATTCTTCTTTTATTTTGAAGATTTTAAATTGATTTTGAACATGATTTTATTATATTTATTATTTCTTTTAGGTTTTAACCACTCATAAAATACGAACATATTATTTTGATTTTTGTTATCTTAAGTAATTTGAATTTTTAATATATGTAGGTTGGATTTGTAAAATTATTATCTTCTGCTTTTAATTATATTAGTCTTTAAGGTACAAATATTTTACTATTTTTAATCATACTGCAATAACAAGCAAAGCCGGTAAATGAATGAAATTATACAATATTAAAAGTTGTTTTAAATTGATATTTACTACCAAATCTTCAATCAAGTAGGACAGAAATAATTATTGTAGAATATAAATTAAAGTAAAAATAATAATATCTACTTATTCTTTCAAATATGTCAAGTTTGATGGTAATTTAAAGGTAAAACAAAGTTTATATATATATATATATGTGTGTGTATTATGTTTTTTCCATAAACCAAATATGATGTCTTGTATATATACAAATTTATTTTCATTTCTTGTTCTATCTTATCTTTTCTATTTTAATTGTTTCTATTTTTTTAATCATAAAATACTAATCAAACACTACCAAAAAAACTCATAACCTTTATTTAATACTACCTTCTCATTAGGATGGCTACCCTTGCTTCCCTAAACTTCATAATATCTCTCGTGTACTCATCGCATAATGCCATGGAGAACAGAAAGAACGGTGAAATAGGATATTACCCCCTTCACATATTTAATTAAAAGAGAATAGAGCTAATTTCTTAAAAATACTTAGTATTCATCATAGTTATAGAAGTGGGTTTAGTTCAAGCACCGGGTTATAAGTTAAAAGAGTTGGGTTGAGTTAATCTTAATCAATCTAAAATAATATTATTTCAAAATTTTATTTAATTTCTTTTTGAAATGGCATTACTTTAGATTCTTTTTTTTTTAAATCAAACCGAATCTCATTTAATTTTTTTATTGGGTCGACATGGTAGAGGGTTAATTAGGGCAATTTATATCCAATTTAATATAAAAACCAAACTAGATTATATCTTGAATCAATGAATCACCGGGTTGAGTTATAAAACCAAATCAGGTTTTATAACACAACTAAATCTAGATTATCTAGGGTAGACGTACCCAAAATAAATTATAATATTATATTTTTTAACAAACGGCATAAATATATTACGTCTCCGAATTTTACAAGCAATGGTAAATCCTGATGATCACAACCAAAACAATGTTATTCCTTAAAAAATTATCTAAATAATGAAAAGAAAATACTCTAATGGGTGGAGAAATTCATTATTAATACATGGTATAATTATTTTTTTGTTGCCTCCATTTTATGCAGCTAGCAAATTAAACAAAGGGGATGAGGTATAGAGAGAGCTAGCTAGCTCGCACTTTAATGAAGATATGCCTTATTATTCCAAGGATAACATGCAAATTCCTTCCAAATATATTTATAATAATCCACGCATGGCCCAGTTGCATGTATTGTCCAATTGCAGTCGCCACAATAAGGATCCCTGGAAGCATCGTAGATATCAAACCAATGGAATTCACTTGACCATGACATGCTACTGAAGAACACTGTGGTTCTCCAGAAGTGGGTGCAGAAATCAATTGTATATTCGCGACCAAAAGGGACTACATGCTGACCAAGATCGTCGTCCTTGGATTTGCAATGGATTGTAAGGTCCAAGCCAGCACCTAAGCCATTGGTGATATTTAAATGAGTTGGTGTATATGGACAAATTGCATCACAGCTAGTTATGATCAGCGACAGAGATAATAACACTAGCAGTATGAAATGTCTGGTGAAAGAAATCATGTTCGTTTGGATCACATTTTAGCATATGGTGCCCGTCGTATTATACATATATGTTGTGCCGTTTCAAGAGTCTTGCCAAAACCACTGCATTTGGCCTTGGCTAGCTTTTCAGGCAGGATAATCTAGAGTGATGCTAGCTTTATAGAAAACTTTATCTCAGGATTTTCTTTCTATAAAAACCCCATTCGAGTGGATTATGTAATTTGTGAATTCCACAAACTGAAAAACGATGGTTTTTGTACCAATCAATGCTATATTATTCACTATTCCAATTTATTTTAGTTTTCTGATCATTTAATTTATTCTTACTCTTAAGTTGTCAAAAGTTTATCTTTGGTATATATAATAATTTGATTATGTATCATTTACGTATTATTATCTTCCTATCAAATCCTTTTTTTAATTAATTATAATATCTTTTTTTAAGAATCATGATTATTATAAGCAACTTAATATGCTTAAGCATTTTTTAAATTTAAATTTAATTATAAGTAGATAATGATTAAAAAAATTAAATAAACAAAATCTTTGAAGATTAGCTGAAAAGATGACAAGCACAATCTTTGCTGATTAAATATAAACTACAATGTAGACAATATTCACTTCTTTTTTTCTAGGAAAAGATGAATATATTTAAGGAAGTGTTGGCATTAATTAATATGTATTCATCATAAACGCCATATTTAAATAGAAATATCCAATTTTTAAATATATATATATATATATATATATTTAATATGAGTTGTTTTGTATATTCTTGAACAAGATGCATGATTTTATGGATTTTAATTTAAAACCAAGGTTTTCAATTCTGTATCGTTAAGTATTTTGTTTTTTCAATTGGAATGTAATATTTTGGTTTTGAAGCGTTTTTGATATGCCGTTTTAAAGTTGCACTGTTCATGTATGTGTGTCTATATATAACTCAACAAATATAATTCAAATTAAAGATAAATTAATTATAAATTATACAATACAAATATAATGTCAAATAAATATAATTTTAAAATTTAAAATATTCTTAAATAATCAAAATTAAATAGAATTTTAACTTAAAATAATTCAATTTAAACAAAATATCAAAATATTATAAAATAAAATATTTTAACACCAAAGAAACATAAATTAAACATTATCTTCATCATTAAAATAGAAATAAAGATTTTGATCTTATGATTTGATGCAAGGAAATTTACCATCTAAACATTTCAATAGTTGATTATTTTCATCAAACTCATTCCTGTCATTAAAACATATATCTTCATCCTCTAAAAATTAAAGTAAACAAAAGTGTCTCACAACTTATATCCTCTCTGTCAAAAAAGACTAGATTCTTCACAAATCCATTTATTTAATAAATCAATGCTATCAAAGCTAATAAGTTGTTTTGTTTAAATTCTTATCAAGTATAAACATGAAAATAATAATATGGATATAAATAATATATTAGTGATAAATCTAATTTTAAAAAATTAATATTATTGTTAATGAAAATATTAATAATTATTTTTAATATTATTATTATTGAAAATAGTAATAAAAAAAGTTTTTTATAGCTTATATTTGATGATTTAATTAATCAAATTAAATCGAATTTAATTTGATTTAAAGGTTTTTTAAGTGTGGGACGAAACATGTAAAATGAAATTTTCAATTGAAATTTATCTAGAAAATACAGAACAAGCTAAGATTTAAAATGAAATAAAAATTATTTTATTTTATTTTATTTTTTGAATTGATTTTTTTTTAAAACTATTTTTAACAAAACAAAATGAAATTAACAACTTTATTTAAAACACGTCTCATGTTGGTGGTGGGTTGCCTTCGTATATAGTTTGGATATTGAAGGTAATACTATCACCTTTTTTTCTTCGTTTCCTTACATTTCGCTCACTTTATTAATGTTATAATTTGTTTTGAAAAATAAGAAATAAATAAAATATTCAAAAATAAAATAAAATAAAAAAATCCCCAAAACACAAAATATTTTAATTTGCAACATTCAAAGTAGAAAAATTTCCCAGCAAGAAAATAGAAACTAATTGTAAAACACAAAGTCTTTAAATAATAAACAATTATAGACAAACATTCGAGAATTACAGCTATTTTTTTTAAAAAAAGATAAACAATTCAAGGATATTTTTTCTATGATTTATAATATTAAGTAAAAACTTGTTATAATAAAATTTCGGAGAAAATATAACTCAATAAAAATTTAATTTCATAAGAATTTGAGATTTTATTTTCAAAATTTTTAAAATGAAGCAGGTGAAAAAAATATAAAATAATTTTTTTATATAATTTCAAAATCGCAATAGTCAAACCAATTCAAATTCATCTATTCTCATTCTCTAATTAAATTAAAATCGATAAAACATTATATAGTGATAAGTTTATGCAAATTTTAATTATATATAAGACACGATTTAAAATTTTGATTGTTAATAATTTATTTATTTTTCATAAAAAAACAGTTTAACTAAACAATTAATAGTATTAATTCTACCGCCACATTTTCTCTAATTAATTAAATTAAATTAGCACAAGGCATTTAAGGAAAAAAAGAAGAAGCCTATATTACATTTTTAGATTGAGACGATACACACACACACAAAATAATTTAGTAATTAAAATGTAACAGCAAAAAGTATCTGTTAGTACCATTGTTCATTAATATAATAAATCTATAAATCAGGTTCAATATATCTATGGCAGAATAAAATATGTAATTAAGAAAGGTTTTGTATCTGGTGATGAAGCACCACAACTGTAAAAGATCTCAATCAGAATCTGCTGTGACAGAAACTAGGTCCCAAGGTACCTCCATGAAATCGTTGGCATCATAATCGATCTCTTGCGGAATGATAAAATCCTTCGGTGATTTTTGACACTCATGTGAGTTTCTGATGCCCTCCAACACCATGGTAACTTCTTTCATTGCAGGCCTTTCGTTTCCTTTCATGCTCAAGCAGCTCTTAGCCAAGAGAGCAACCATCATTATATCCTCCCTTCCTGCCTTGAACTTTAACTTGAGGATCAAGAATTCCTGACAGACGGTTGTCCTCTATGGACATAAGGAAATATATCACTAAACTTCTGGCTTCATCCTCCGATCTGCAAAAGGACACTGCCTTTTGTCCAGTGAGTAGCTCGACGAGGACTACACCGAAGCTATACACATCACTTTTGTCTGTGAACTTGCTTGATTGAAAGTACTCTGGATCCAAGTATCCAAAGGTGCCTTGTACTAGAGTTGTGACCTGAGTCTGGTCGATGGTTACTGACTTTGAAGTCCCAAAATCTGCTACTTTTGCCCTGTACTTGTCATCAAGCAGTATGTTCGTAGACTTGATGTCTCTGTGATAAATGGGGATGGAAGCTGCTAAGTGTAGGTAGGAGAGTGCCCCTGCTACCTCTGTTGCAATCCTTAAGCGCATATCCCAAGTGAATGGGAGTTCGTCACTTGGGGAGTGGAGTAGCTGGGAAAGTGTCCCATTAGGAATGAATTCATAGACCAACAATGGAACTTCAGTCTCCAAGCAACAGCCCAAAAGCTTAAACACATTTCTATGGTTAATTTGTGACAGAATGACCACCTCATTGATAAATTGTCTGAGATTCCCTTCATCGAGAATTTTGGATTTCTTAACTGCGATGATATTTCCATCAGCCAACATCCCTTTGTAAACTGTACCATGACCTCCTTGGCCAAGCATTGTATTTGCTGGGAAATTCGGATAGATAATATACTGATATTTATTTATAGAAAACTAAATACATTAATATAATATTTATGGTTTGATAAATCATCTATATCACGGAAGAGTTAATATTATTAAAAATAAAAAAAAAAGATACAAAACACATATATTGAAGGAGAAGGAGGAGGAGGAGGAGAATTATATTCAGTCCAACTTAACTCTCAGCTCATAAACATTGTTGCTTATGATAGCAGTTTTTTTTTTCTTTTTTCTTTTTTTTATTTCACTCTTTATACTTTTTTTTTAATTTGTTTTCAAATAATATTTTTATTTACAGGTATTTCATGGCAAAGAATAGGCCATCAATTATGGCATTATGGCATAAATGATGGCATCATATGAGTTGCAATATTTTTATTAATAATGGGTGTAATTACTCTTTTGATATTTTTTAGGATAGGTTGCACAATTTACATATGAGTTGCAATATTTTTATTAATAATAAGTGTAATTACCGATGTAGTCTTTTGATAATAGTGAACTTATTTTTTAGGATGGGTTGCACAATTTGTTACCCATTATCGGCAAATCCTACCACTATTCACACTGTAGTGATCTGTGGCATTGTCTAATTCTTTGGATGCAAACAATTTGACTTTCTCAACATGGACTTCGCCTGAAGACAGTTGTTCTTGCAGCAATAAACCACCATTCCTTTTAAAGTATCTTTCCCTCGGTCTTTCATTCCTCCTCCTCTTGAATACCTTGTACAACTGCCACAAACCATTGAGTAAAAACAACACTCCAAATCCCACTCCAATTCCTACACAAGTAAAACAATTATGAGCGGATAGGGAAAGGGAACTGGTTAGGTAAAATGGCGCTGTTGAATAAGTATTCTTAGTCTCAAGTAATTGTCATTTCTTAGATGATATATGATGCAAATGAAACAACATACCCATGACCACCATTTTTGCTCTTACAGGTCTCCCGTACTCCATTTAGTCTCGATCCTCTGCCATATATGGAGTGACAGAGTTGATCTTTACACCATGTAATGGTAAAAAACTCGAGAAGAATCGTAGATTAGGAAATATAATGCCAAAGAAAATAAGAAAATTGTACAATTAACCAAGAGTTTACGTTCACAATGACCTAAATAAGGATTTCCTGCAAAGCCTGCCTTACAAAAACATTGAACTGTTGCCATCTGGTTGGTGGAATCGGGGGGNTGGGGGGGGGGGGGGTTCAGAACTTGACAGTTGCAAGTGTTACTTGTATTAGAGAATAATCCAATATTTACAAGTGATTCATATACCCTTAATTCTATCCCCCAATCCAGCACTACTGGAACAGGGTCCATATCTCTGCTGTCATAAGAGGTCATTATGCTTCCACTCCAACCATACACTATTATCCATCCATTTTCCGTCAACTAAATAGGCATGCCTGCATTTCTTCGCCGGCTGTTTTTTTCCAGGACCTTTCCCATCATTTACCCCTTCAGAGGTTACATTATAAACCTTGAGATATGAAGGAATGCTAGTCTGGCAGCAGTTGATGCCGCTGCAACTACTCAATAAGTAGTTATTGCTTCTTTCATGATCACAGATTGACATGCACCCACAAACTGCTGACTGGTTCTGAATCAGCAAGGCAAGGTTGTCATAGCCACTTGCAAAGAAGTTATTCAAATCTGAGGAGAAAACCAAAGGGCTTCCTTCCAAGTCAAAAACGGTGTTTCTTTCTTTGCCATCACAGTTTGCAAAGACAATTGGAAAGTTGACCGTAATGGTGCTGTCACCAACCGAAATGTCTGTCACCACCAGATGAGTGCCGTTTATTGAAAGTAGGGGAATTTCACTAGAGTTGCAAAGTATTTTTAAGCTTTCGGCATGGTAACAACCTTCTCTCATTCCAAATGGATATGGAATGCTAACATTGCCACAGACACCTGGACAAATTTCAGGGTTTTCCATAGCTTGTGCTTCTGCAATAAGCGATGGATCATCAAATGACCACAACAACAACATTACCTGAAAGTACACGAGTACTAACTGAATAGCTGCCATTCCCTTTCCTTTCCTGCCCTGATGAAGATGTTGCTGCCATTAACTGCTGTTCGATCCACTCAAAAGATCAAGTATATATACACAGGAAACTATATTCAAGATATTAATTTCGTTTGCATCTTCTAACATACCTCTCGATTAATCAGTTGGAAAGTTCAGGGAAGTATTATATTTGCATATTCTAGCTGAAGATGCTCGGTTTCCTTTGGATTACAAAGACATTCAAAGCCCGCAGCCCGCAGTTGTAGCAAAAGACAAAATCATTGCACAACGATCACAGAAATATTAAAGCTGGTAAATAGTCATGACCCGATCGCTGTTTCTAACAATGCGTCTCGTCAAGATTTTATTTAATTTAGGCTTACATGTGGATAGGTGTACAGACAAGTGAGATGAGGTGTCCATGAAACTATATTTCTTCTCATATATTATGTTCGAAAAGTCATGTAAGAGAATAAACTTCTTTACGTAACTATTTATTGTTATAAAAATACTGCAGTAATGCTAAACAAATCAAAAAAAATTCTTGAATCATTTGATGATAACTGTTAATTTTACTTTCATGTCAAATTAATCATCCATTATTCAAAATAATGAAAAAAAATATTTTTTTTACTATTCATTGCCTCTCATAAAATATGGTTGTCAGCACTGTATAATTATACAAAACAAAAAAGATTTTTTTTTCTATTCCCTGGTGTGCCTTTTCTTAATGTTTAAGAATATGATAATTTTTGTTTTCTTATAGCTTTTAAAAATGTGCATGATGGAAATAATATTAAATTAATATTTTTTTATTGATACCCTAATATAAAAAAATTATCTTAATATATTTTTTTAAATATAAGGTTTTGACCGGGTCATTTTTTTTAATCAAAACAATATTATTTTAGTAAACAAATAAAAGTTAATGGGTTGTAACAGGATTTTTAATAGGATTTTGCTGAGTTAACCGGGTCATGTCGGGTTTTTTTTTTCTTCTTCAACCTAGTGTTTGGTCGACCCACCAGACCAGATTTCAAAATTACATTTTAGTTTATTCTAGTTTTTTTCATGCGAATCTTTTCTTTTTAATATAATTTCATCATGGGCGCATGTAATATCATGATATTTTATGTGTTGATATTTTCTTCTCTATCTATATTCTCGAGAATTCATGGTATTTGATAAAATCTTAGAAGTGAATTACATAGAGGTCAGTTTATTGAAATAAGATTTGATTTATAATGGAATTCTCTTGATCATGACATGCCACAGAGGATCAGGTGGAGCAAAATCAACGAGGGAGTCAACTGTGGACCTGTGCGGCTGTAAAATTAATTGAATTGTGACCCAGCTACTCTTTTCTGAGCTCCTAGCCGTGCTGGATTTTACATGTCTCCAACTTGTTTATCTTTACAAGCAAGGCCTTTGTTTTTCTGACAACGTGGCCCAGTTTGATGAGAAATTATCATTTATATGTAGTTCTAAGTTTGTCCTATAACCTACCTTTTAAATTATTTTTTCACTTAAAAAATATAAAATCAACTTTTAAACCTATATTTTTTTGATAATTTTGATATGCTATAGTGAAAAATTTTAAAATAAATATTATTTTGATGTATTTTTAATTGAGGAGCGTGCATTATAATATCGAATAAAATTAATAGAAAAACATGGTGGATTGCACACATCATTTCATGAGGATCATATCCATATTGTTTATCACGGTGGTTTATATACGGTATAATTGACTTAATTTACATAATACTTTTTTATATTTAAGATTCAACTTAAAAGCAACTAAATCTTTGAGTGACAATAAATTATGGATTATATATGATAATTGGATAACTAACAATTTTTATTTTTTTTAGCTTTTCTTGTCAGGAATAATAAATTTCTAGGTTTGATTTGTGGTTAGAAAACAAACTCAGTCTGATATGCAAAAGAAAAAAGAAAAAAAACCCTCAATCACAGACGGAAAGTAAGTATTAAGCAGCAGCAATATCTGTTAATATATACAATATCCAGTGGTATAATTAAGTTCTATCAGCTTCACTATCTATGAGGAAAAAACATGTAGCAATTTGGGAAGCATTAATTCTATTTAATATTTATTAAGAGTGGTTTTCTATCTAGTGATGAAGCAAGACGACTATCCGAACTAGAGCCTGTTGTGTCCGGAGAAGCAAGGTCCCAAAGCCCCTCCATGAAACCATTTGGATCATACTCGATCTCTTGAGGAATGATCATGTGCTGTGATTTTTGAGTCCCGTATGACTTTTGGATCCCCTCTAACACCATTGCCACTTCTTTCATTGTTGGCCTTTCTCTTCCTTTCATGCTCAAACATCTCTTGGCCAGCATGGCAACCATCATTACATCTTCTTTCTTTCCTTGCATAGTAACTTGAGGATCAAGAATGTCAAATAGATGGTTTTCCTCCATGGAAACAATGAAATATGTTACTAAACTTCTGTTTTCTTCTTCTGATCTCATGGAAGAGATTGGCTTTTGTCCAGTGAGTAGCTCAGCAAGGACCACCCCAAAGCTATAAACATCACTCTTGGCTGTCAACTGGCTTGTTTGGAAGTACTCTGGATCCAAGTACCCGAAGGTGCCTAGTACTAGAGTTGTGACACGTGTTTGGTCGATGGTTACTGACTTTGATGTCCCAAAATCTGCTACTTTGGCTCTGTACTTCTCGTCTAGTAGTATGTTTGTAGACTTGATATCTCTGTGGAAAATTGGAATGGAAGCTGCTGAATGTAGGTAAGAAAGTGCCCCAGAAACCTCTGTTGCAATCCTTAATCGCATTTCCCAAGTTAATGGGAATTCTTCATTTGAGTCATGTAGAAACTGGTAAAGGGTTCCATTAGGAATGAATTCATAGACCAACAATGGAACCTCAGTTTCTAAGCAACAACCAAAAAGCTTGACCACATTCCTGTGGTTAATTTGTGAAAGAATGACAACTTCATTAATGAATTGTCTGAGATTATCTTCATCAAGAACTTTTGATTTCTTGACTGCAATGATTTTTCCATCCGCTAACATCCCTTTGTAAACTGTACCTTGGCCTCCCTGGCCAAGCGTTCTATTCACATTGTAATGATCAGTGGCCTTGTCCAACTCCTTTGAACCAAACAATTTGATTTTCTCGACGTTGACTTCCCCTGAAGATAGTTGTTCTTGCAGCAACAAACCACCATTCCGTTCAAAGAACATCTTCTTGCGTTTTTCATTCCTGCTTTTCTTTATAACTTTGTACAACCACCATGAACAAATAAGTAGGACCAATACTCCAAACCCCACGCCAAAGCCTGCATAATGATTAACAGATCAATAAGCCTTCATGACTATTCACATTTTGAGAAATTCATGCACTCTTCTTCTCAAATTGTTGAAAAATAAAGAAACAAATCCATTCGTATCATGTTCTAGGTTGCAAGACAACATACCTAAACCCACCATTTTAACCCGAGATTTCTTGATTTCAAGCTTCACGCATTGGTGGCCGCCGTATAGGTTTTGACAGATTAGGTCCCAGGAGCAAATAGTGTTGTTGTTGGGAGAGCTCTCGCATTCATTAATATCTGCATATATAGACAAACAAAATTCAGTACATCATATAATTATCCTATTCTTTAATCCATGTTTAAAGAAACTATTAGTTTAGTTGATGAGAATGATTACCTTGACAACCATCAGGAATATAAGGATTGCCTTGAAAGCCTGAGGAGCACGAACATCGAAGAAAAGTTGAGTTCTGGCTACATCTGGAAGTCCCGGAAGACGTTAAATTTGTTACACTATACGCTGATCCATTCAGCGTCATATTTTCGTATAATCCAAGATCAATTGTCCAATTTAGCACCACTGGGACATAGTCCATATCTATCACCGAAATGTTATTGTCGAGCCTCAGATTAAACCAATTTTGATCAACTAAGTAGGCATACTTGCACCCATCCTTCACCTTGTCGCCTACAACTTGTAAGGTTGCGTTAAAAAAATCGAGACCTGAGGGGATTGTGGTCTCGCAGCAGTTGATGCCATTACAAATAGTACCATTTGCAGAGGCATCACTACTGCTCACGTTGCAAATTGACATGCACCCGCCGACAGTAGCCTCATTTCTGCTCAACAAAGCAAGGTTGTTGCAACCAACTGCAATGAACCGATTTTCAGTTGAGAAAGAAAAAGGGGTATCTTCCAAATTGACGACCAGTGAATCCCTGCTGCTGGTTTTGCTGCTGCAATTTTGAAAGATGATTGGGAAATTGACTTGGATATTGTTGGCTGTATCAACTGAGATATCTTTTACCTCCAGGCTGGTTCCATTTATGTCCAGTGTAGGAATGCTGCTAGAGTTGCAATCTATCCTGAACCTCTCTTCTAAGTAACAACCATTTTCCATTCCAAATGGATATGGAATGGCGATGTTTCCACAACGTTCTTTACATCCACCTTTTGTTATAGATTGTGCTTCTGCAAAAAATGGATTCAATGAGCAGAACAAAAAAATGACTTGAAACACTAGCTGAAAAACCATTATTTTTCTTTACAGCTTTCCTCTCCCTGACTGAAATGAAAATCCTGCCGCTTGAAGCTATATAGATCAGATTCTTTACATTCTACCCTGTGAAATTCCCAACTAATAGTAGAAGGATTCAAAGCTGATTTCTTCTTGCTTTTGTTCTCCCCATTTACTTGCATCACTTTTAGAGCCAGATATTATTCTAGATGTGGGACTTTGACCAAACAAAAGATGATGTTTCTTCAACTAACCCTTGGGTTAATTAAAAGCCTAACCTAATTAACTAATAATTTTTTGGAAACTATAAATTTGATCCCTATTTTCTTAAATCCGTTCATAACTTAGTCCTTCCATCAATTTCTTGTTCTATTTTTACTTAGTTTTCTTACATGGATAAAAATGGAAAACATATATAGCTAAGATGAGGTATTTTTGAAAACATAAACAACTAAGTTGAAGTAGGACTTCGCCAGTCAAGGGACTAGATAGTTATTTTTCATGCTACGGGACTCATTAGTTATTTTTAATAAAGAACAGCAGCCATTCCTGACTGATAATATATAAAAGAAAGAAAAGATGTGTAATGTCTAAGATGAGAAAATTTGATTAGGAAGAAATGAGATTTTTGAAAATAAAAGTGCTAAATTAAAAACTTTTGTGAAAGAATTATGCAATTATTTTCATACTAAAGGACTCATTAATTTATTAGTTCTGATAAACTATATAATTATGAATTAATTCTTAATTTTTTGACGTATTCATTGTCCATTCATCTAGAAAAGAAAGAAATATCTTGGTTTCTTGCAAGGAAATTAATCAATCATAACGCGTGAATGCTAGAAATTATAGAAATGTCAAATGATTTCCTTCTTACCATCACTGGACTTACTGTATCATAACTTTTCAAGGTTTAAATTAATATTTGAATAAGTTTCGAAACTCTATATATTCCAGGAGCCATTCTTGACTGATAATGAATGGCCTGTGACCAATACAGCATGCTCATGGAGTGCTTCATCTTGAACCAGTCAAGGATACACATATCACCAAATAAATAAACGGACGTTGTTCTTGATAGTGTTATGGATACTATCAAGAACAATGGATATATAAAAAAAATGGAAAAAAAAAACTCTTTATATTATTCATATGATCAGGAGCAACTATTTTGTTACAACAAAACATATAATTACAAAAAAGAAAAAGAAAATTCTACTATGTGTGCAAGAGTAGTGTTGTTTCTTTTGAAGAAGCAACACCATTGTCAAAACCAGAGCCTATTGAGGTAGAAGCAAGGTCTCAACGAACATCCATTACTTCATAACCATTACCATATTCAATCTCCTGTGAAATTTTGAAATCCTTCTCTGAAATTTGATTCCTAGGTGATTTGTTTTAATCCCCTCCATCCCTAAAGCAACTTCTTTCATCGTAGGCCTTTCTTTCCCATTTAACCCCAAGCAACTCCTAGCCAAGGTAGCAACCATCAACACATGCCTTTTCTTCCCTTGCATCATGACTTGAGGATCAAGAATATCTAACAGATGGTTGCCTTTCATGGACAGAATGAAATATGCGACTAAACTTCTGGCTTCATCATCCGATCTGCTAAAGGAGTAGGCCTTTGTCCAGTGAGTGTCTCGACGAGGACTAGACCAAAGCTATATACATCACTCTTGTCAGTGAACTGGCTTGATTGTAAGTACTTTGTATCTAAGTATCCATAGGTACCAGAGTTGTGACATGAGTCTGGTCAGTGCTTACAACAGTGTGTTTGTAGACTTGAGGTCTCTGTGATAAATGGGGATGGAAGCTGCTGAATTCAGGTAGGAGAGTGCCCCTGCTACCTCTGTTGCAATCCTTAAGCGCATTTCCCATGTTAATGGGAGTTCCTCATTTGGGTAGTGGAGAAACTGGGAAAGTGTCCCATTAGGAATGAATTCATAGACCAACAATGGAGCTTCAGCCCAAAAGCTCCCTGACTGCAATGATCTTTCCATCAGCCAACCTCCCTGACCAAGCATTCTATTCACATTGTAGTGATCTGTGGCATTGTCTAGTTCTTTGGATGTAAACAATTTGATTTTCCCAACATGGACTTCACCTGAAGACAGTTGTTCTTGCAACAATAAACCACCATTCCATACGAAGTATTTTTTCCTCTGTTTTTCATTCCTCCTCCTCTTGAATACTCTATACAACCACCACAGACCAATGAGCATAAACAATGCTCCAATTCCCACTCCAATTCCTACAAGAGTCAAGCAATTATGAACAGATAGGGAAAGGGAACTGATCAGGAAAAATGCAAGTATTCTTTCTCCTAAGCAATTGTCATTTCTTAGATGATATAGGATGCAAATGCAGCAACATACCCAGGACCAACGTTTTATCTCTCACATGTCCCTGGCAATCCATGTAGTCTGGATCCTCTGTCGCATAGAGTAACATAGTTGATCTTTACACCATGTAATGGTAAAAATATCGAGAAGAATCGATGGATTAGGAAATATAATGCCGAAGAAAATAAGAAAATTGTAAAATTAACCAGGAAATTACCTTCACAACGACCTAAATAAGGATTTCCTACAAAGCCTGGTATACAAGAAAACTGAACTGATGCCAACTGGTTGGTTGAATGAATGGGAGGATTCAGAACTCGACACTTATAATTGTGTGGGGATTTGTATGTTCTCTTCTTCATACAAGACGTCTTTGATATTTATAGACTTTGTAGGGTTGTAAACTTACTACGCATCCTAATCGTATGAATAATTACGACAATAATTACTTTACCATAAACAACTGCGTAACTAACCTATAAGACTAATAACTCATGGAGGCGCCGGCCTCCCCTCTCAGACAAGACATTCAAGCAGATGCCACACTAACAAATTGTAAAACGGGGAATTTAGGCATGTGCGTAGTTTGTAAAATAAAGAAATTTCCGGAAACTTAAGTGGAAAATAACTAAAAATATTATCATGCTCTACATGAATATTGATTCCTTTTGCAATAACCAGGACTCCAGCTAGCACTTGTTGTTCGTATTGCTGCATGCTACCGGGCTACATGCATGCGTGCTTGATGATCGAATTAAAATCTATAGAAAATCCTATGTAGTGTGTAAATGAAGTTCTAAAAGTTACCGTTAGAGAAGAAGATTGGGGAAGTAGAAAAATCCCAAAAAGTAGTAAATATAAAAGAAATAATCATAATGCAAAGATTTTAAATAGATATGTATTGTCTACACCCACAAATAATAAGGAGAAAGTTCAATGTTCTTGCAATCCAGGTTTCGAAGGAAATCCTTATCTTTCTGGTATTTGTCGAGGTAAACTCTTGGTTACGTTTCCTACTCTATAGATTCTTTTGGCATGGTTTACCGTTGTATGGTTTACTGATCAACTCTGTGGTTTATCCAGGTGTTACAGAGGGTAGAGTATACGACGATTACCGGCGGAGAATCAAAGCTAAAATGGCAGGCCTAGGTACGTTGTTGCTGAATTTTCACTCTATACCACTAATAAGTACAGCACCTACCCTGTATAGTGTGGCACCTACACTCAATTAACTTATTTTGCAGTTACATGCGCATAATTAAAAGGTATTTCTTCTCCTCCATTTCTCATTAGGGAAACCACATGGTCTTAAGGGCCAAGGATATAAATACCCCAGGCCACCCACATAAGGATAGAATCACACAGAGCATAAGAGGTCACAAAAAGCCATCAAACAACATTGTTCCTCTCCTCCTACACATATCTCTCCTCTTCTACTACACACACCTCTGCTGTTATACATATTGTTATTCCCCTGCTCCACAATCCCCCCTCCTACCCAGTTGTAAACACTTTTCCCTCTAGACACTCTACCACACCTCTTGTTTTTATACATTATTCTCCTATATATTGACTAACTCTTGTTTTTATATATTATTCTCCTAAGATATTTACTAACCTAAATATTAGAGTACTTTTTATTTTAGTAGGTGCTTATTCTTATAGTAGGATGGAAATCACGCCTAACCCCTCAACAGTGACCGAGTCTAGTCACCTCATCAACCCACCATCCATCAGCGGAGAGTGAGCAAAATTTTTTTAAGAATAATAAATTTATTATTTTAATTCATAGTAATTAAAGGATAAATTTTTTAAATATAGATTAATATTTTAATTTCATAACCTATTTACAGTAGACTTGAGTTGAATTAATCTCAATCAATTTAATTTTGATGAATGAAATCAACAAAAAAAAATCTCTATTTAAAAATTTACTAAAGAAAATAATAGTAATAATAATAATAATGAGCATCAAATCTAAAAAAAATAAGGGTGAAATAAAAAAATTAATTTAAAATTTATCTTAAATAAAAAAATTAAAATAATATGAATAAAATCTAATAGATTAAAACATTGAAGGAGGATCAAAATAAAAAAAATTAATTTTAGAAAGAAATTAAAATAAAACAAATAAAAAAAGAGGAATAAAAAATCCAAAGAAAAAAAATATAAAGGGCTGATTTGCAAATTTGAATAGTCAAAAGTAAATTTTTAAGAGGAGAGAAAAATAAAAGAAAGAAAAATTGGTAGCGCCGAATCACCGTGGAATCACGAATAAGCCCTGCAATCAAGCTTTGATTATAGAAGGTGGTTTCTTGTCTCTTCTGTCATGTATTCGACTGGTTCAGAACACATGACTTCGCAAGTCAATCAAGAAAAATCAAAGAAGTTAAAAAAGTAGGTGGAGGAACATGCACCTCGTTCCTCAAGTTAAAGAAAAACATTAACAAATAGACTAATGAAAATATATAATGACTGTGGAGCCTCTAATATCAAGTGGATGGAACCTTAATTATAAGTGATCAGAAAAGAAATTGAATTTTGAAGATTAATTAAAGATTTCTTTCCAAATCTCGCTAAGTATCTCCTTTTCTTAAATGCTATTTATTTAATGGTTACTTTTTTGTTTGCTGATAGAATATTTAATCTCATTAAAATCCCCACTTAACAAAATTCTAACCATTTATAACTTGAAATGTAATTAATGTCAAGATTTAACTAGCATGATATTTGATGTTAGGGTATGTCTGATAAGGGGTAAATATAGACTGGATAGCTTAATATATAGATTGGATAACTTAACATATGGCTGGGTTACTTTCCATGTAAAAGCCCGTTTTTGTTCCTTCTCTCTGCTAAAAAGCTACTGTCTCAAAGAAGAAAAATTTGGTTTAGATTTGTGCAGGATTGTGTTAGCATTAAATATTTTTGCATTATTAGAGTTAAAAAAGAAAGGTGATTCGTTAAAATTGCATGTTTTATATAATATATATATATATATATATATTATACTTTAGGAAATAGAAAATTTAATGTTGAAGAACCTTTAATAAATATTTCAAGTTCAAATTAATAAACAAATAAAATGAACTTCTTCTCCTTCTTCTTCTTCGCGATTGAGATTGAGTTCCCTTTTCAGGAATTGAACCTGCATCCTCTATTAAATGTGGACTGTAGCTTTCACGAGGAGAAAGAGTCCCATCGGCAAAAATAGACCGATGATGCAATTATAACCCACTATACTATAGGATAGTGTAATTGAATGACTCTGTCATGACTTGAATTCCGGATCCATAAACAGTATATAGATAAGGTTTTTCTCCAAAATTCCATACCTATACGAACCCAGACTTACACACAAACTTATTCTAACTCAATCAGAGTTTAACGCAGCACTAATAACAAAATCAACTTCATAATATAATTGAATTGTCTTAATATAAGAGTTAATATAATTTCATAGTTTTGGAGCACTAATTAGGCATAAAGAAAAATATACGAATTACAACTAAAAAAGCAAGTTCTAAATGTCCAACAAAAATGACATGCTATCAAATTATAAGCTTGAAAATAATAAATAATAAGAGCGTGAGTTCAACAACTCAGTGAGTAGATAATATTCAATACACACACACGAGATAATACAACAATAAGAAATATATATACAAGTATGACTTTATGTTATAAAAAGGTTTCTTAAATAGGTCATAATAAGAATATCATATGGTAAAATTTGTCAGCAAATCAAAATGCAATGAGCATAAGGCTCCGTACTGTGAGATGATCAGTCCACACAGGTTGGTGACTCCCCCTACCAACTAGAGTTCAGATACGATGTGCACAAAGACTAACACTACCCTGTTAGCATGGGTATTCTGACTGACATACCATAAGGTCATAATCATAATCAAACAGACATATTAATATCTCAAGGCTCAACTCATGACATCAATCAAATGAGAAGCTATCAATTCAGAAATCAATTCAAAATACATATTGGTTCATAACAAGAATTCAGATTCAACAAATGATCATACTTATCATAACAAGGATAATAGTCAACATATATATTATCAAGAAGTATAATCCAATTCATATTAACAAATCAAATATTTATAATATTTTTCTTGCATATGAAAAATTATCCACTCACCTGACTCGAAGCAAACAAAAGTCAAAAGCAGACACCAGAGAAAATCCTACTGACTTCCTGCTGGTAGAATATCAGGATTATCTGAATATAAATAAAACATATTCAAGAATGACTCAAAAGAACATATATCCTATTTAATACACTTAACTAAGGGTCTATTCCATAACCCTATATGTTTTTAGACTAAATAGTTATTTTCCTAAAAATTCAAAAATTAATGGTTTTTCCGAAATCTAATCCATAATAAAACAAATAATAAAATTGATAATAATTCACTAAATAACCCTAATTTATTCATCAAACCAATCTGAAAAGGCTAACATCACAGCTAGGGACTAATATGGAATTTATCACATTTTTTAGGGCCAAATTGTAATTTTCATCTAATTGGAGGACCAAACTAAACATATCATAAATTCATGACTATAGTGGAATTATATCCATAATTCATCCCCATTTCTGTCCAGAACCTCTAATTATGCTCCAGGGACCATTCTGTAATTTTTCCCAAAATTTTAGGGTCAAATTGTAATTTTTGTCAAATGGAGGACCAAATTAAAATTTATCATAAATCCATGAATATACTGAAATTCTGACCATAATTAATCCTCAAATATGTCCAGAATATCTCATTATACTCCAGGGACCATTCTGGAATTTTACCAAATTTTTAGGGTCAAATGGTAATTTTTGTGAAATTGGAGGACCAAATTGAACGTTTTAAAATTTCATAACTATACAGTAATTCTGCCCATAATTCATATGTTATTCTGTTCAGAATCTCAGAATATGCTACAGGGACCATTCTGTAATTTTCCAAAGTTTGAGGACTAAACTATATTTTTCCAAAATTGAGGGACCAAAATGAATTTTTATCATCTTCAACCTCCAACCCATAATTTCAACAGAAACCCACTGTTCTTTCCTTATTTCTAATATAAATTCACCATTCAAACAAAATCCATAACTCAAAATCATCATTTTCATCTACAATCTCTCAAATTCAACTTAACAATCAATTAACTACAACAATCAACCCCTCACATTCAATTTAATTCATCAATTAAACCCACAACACAAATTTCATGACCCTAACATTTATTAAAACTAAAATTAAAGTTTAATTAACACATATTTATATATAATTTTACCTTTTTACTTATTTTCTCCAATTCCTTCCTATTCCCTTTTTAATTTTTCTCTTTTCTCTTCTTCTTCTTTCTCCTGCCCATTCTCTCTTAAATTTCAGATCTTTTTTTTTTTTACTTTGTATTTATATTTATCAAATTTTATTGAATTACTACAATACCCCTCGTTCATTTATAACCACATTTGAAGCCAAGAAGACTTTATTGTATTATTTTACTACTCGGTCAAGTCTGGCTGCTTAATTCTTTGTGTGGTTCTAAAGACTTTGGTTTTGAGCTTTCTACTCATGGAAGGCGAAAGGAAAAAAAACAAAGAAAGAAAGAATTAATTAGTAGAAAGAAGAAGAAGATCTTGGATATCTTAATATATGGCTGGGTTACTTGCCAAGTAAGAGCCCGTTTTATACCTTCTCTCTTCTAAAAAGCTACTCTGTCTGAAAGAGGAAGAAAAAGAATATGGCAGCTGTTGAGTTTACAGTATTTCAGGTCATCCTGTTGTTCTGGTCATTGCGTACTGCAGAATCACAGGCTATGACATTGCGTGAATGTAAATCTCATTGTGGAAACATTAGTATTCCATATCCCTTTGGAATAGGAGAAGGATGTTACCTAGAAGAAAGGTTCAAAATACTCTGCAACTCCAGTAGTGGAGCTCCTAAACTCACAGTAAACGGCACTTATCTGGAGGTCAATTACATCTCAGTTGATGACAGTACGATTGGGGTCATGTTTCCAATTGTTTTTGCAAATTGTAGTGGCAAAAATAAAAACACAGTTGTTGACTTGGAAGGAAGCCCTTTTATTTTCTCCTCTGAGAATTACTTCATTGCAAGGGGTTGTGACAATCTTGCCTTGATGACCCAAAATCAATCTACTATTGGTGGGTGTGTGTCAATTTGTGACAAAAACCGTGATAGCATGATGGCTAGCTGCAGTGGGATCGACTGCTGCCAGACCAGGATTCCTTCATTTCTCAAGGTTTTTAATGTAACCATGAAGGGGTTAGATGATGGAAAAGGAAGCGGTGGGGAAAAGCAATGCAGGTATGCCTATTTAATTGATCAAACACAGATCAATTACGGGGGGTATTATTATGATTCTTATTTCGGAGAGAACTTTGACTATTATTATGACAAGAGAGATAGGGACTATGTTCCCGTAGTGCTGGAATGGGGAATAGACGAAAGGGTATTTGAATCACTTGTTAAGAATGGATCATTCTATAATTCAAGTTATACTTCTAAGTGTACGAATGTGTATACTTCCATTAATTCAAACAACCAGAGCTCCACCGTTCGATGCTCTTGTTATCCAGGCTTCGTAGGAAATCCTTATCTTTATGGTATTTGTCAAGGTAAACTCCTGGTTACAATTCCTACTCTATAGATTCTTCTGGCATGGTTTGCCATTGTATGGTTCACTGATCCATCAACTCTGTGGTTTCTTCATGTGTTGCAGGGGGTAGAGCATACGTCCATTACCGGCGTAAAATCAAAGCTAAAATGGCAGGCATTGGTATGTTGCATTTTCACTCTATATCATTATAATAGAAATGACTATAGATCATGTCACACTTTAAACGGGTCAAGAAAACAATTGACTGGCATTGTAATGTTGGATTAGAGGAAAACTGTGTTGTTGACTTGTGTCATGATAGAGCTACAAATATCATAATTGATGACTTTATAAGCTCGAAGAAAAATCAGATTCAATGGTTGATCCTCTAAGAGAGATCGGAGAAGACAGCAGCTAGCCTCCCTTACGATTTTTTTTTTCAAGTAGTATATACGTTTATGCTCCCATAATTAGTAATAATTAATTAATTAATTAATTATCGTGTGACACATGTGTATATATGATACAAATTTTATAATACAAAAAAATGATTACTAATATTCTATTAATTATTTCTTAATATTCACTTAAAAAAAACAGATATAAGAAGAAAAATAAAATAAAAATCCATGAGCCATTAAAATGCTGAAAATATTTTCACTTATGATTTTTTTTATATATGCCACTAATTATTTTTTATAAACACCATAGAATTTCTTGTGTATATCACTCTAGTTTAAAATACTTCATATATAAAATTCTGATATATGTCGTACTATAATTTTTCATTAAGATTAAATAAAATCAATCAATTTATTCAAGAACCAATGACATGGAATTTTTTTGTTGATGCCATTTTAATCAATTACTCATGGAGATTGATAGCACAACTTAGCCTTCTAAAGTATTCAATCTTGTGCCCTTCTTTTCAAATTTTATTAGTAATTAAATCGTTGTTTCACAATTTTCTTCTTTCCCAAGTATGAATAATGCTTTCTTGAAAAAATGTATGAATAAATAGTTTCAAGTAAAAAAGTACACTTTCTTGAAATATGCTTGTAATATTATTTTTTTTCTTCACATAAGATTAAAAATAAGATTTGTACACTTAGACAATCAAAATTATAAAAAGAAATTAAAATTTAACTTACTGTTCTTTAAGAATCAAATTCTCCTTTCAAAACTGACATGAATAAAGTAGAATATTGAGACAAACTACAACGCTGCGCTTGACAATGTACAATTACTCAAGCGAACAGACAGAATTTGTTTTTCTGAGTTCAGCGCTAAAAAAAGAATTGAATGCAATTGGTTGACTTGTGCAGGTGTTGGAGTGGGATTTGGAGCACTGTTTCTACTCATTGGTTTATGGTGGTTGTACAAAATATTCAAGAGAAAGAGGAGTGAAAAACTAAAGAAAAAGTACTTTAAGAGGAATGGTGGTCTATTACTGCAAGAACAACTATCTTCAGGTGAAGTCAATGTTGAGAAAATCAAAATGTTTCCTTCGAAAGAATTAGACAAGGCCACTGATCATTACAATGTGAATAGAACGCTGGGCCAGGGAGGCCAAGGAACAGTTTACAAAGGCATGTTGGCAGATGGAAAAATCGTTGCAGTCAAGAAATCCAAAGTAATTGATGAAGGGAATCTCAGACAATTTATCAACGAGGTCGTCCTCCTATCCCAAATTAACCATAGAAATGTGGTTAAGCTTTTGGGTTGTTGTTTAGAGACTGAAGTTCCATTGTTAGTCTATGAATTCATTCCCAATGGGACCCTTTTCCAGTTTCTACATGACCCTAATGAGGAATTCCCTTTAACTTGGGAAATGCGCTTAAGGATTGCAGCAGAGGTAGCAGGGGCACTTTTCTATCTGCATTCAGCAGCCTCCCTCCCCATTTTCCATAGAGACATCAAGTCTACAAACATACTGCTTGATGAGAAGTATAGAGCCAAAGTTGCAGATTTTGGGACTTCAAGGTCGGTAAGCATCGACCAGACTCATGTCACAACTCTAGTACAAGGCACCTTTGGGTACTTGGATCCAGAGTACTTCCAATCAAGCCACTTCACAGACAAGAGTGATGTCTATAGCTTTGGTGTCGTTCTTGTTGAGCTACTTACTGGTCAGAAGCCAATCTCGTTCACAAGATCAGAAGAACAAGGCAGAAGTTTAGCCACATATTTCATAATGGCCATGGAGAGCAACAGCCTGTTTGATATTCTTGATCCTCAGGTTGTGAAGCAAGGGGAAAGAGAGGAAGTGTTGATGGTTGCTAGCTTGGCTAGGAGCTGCTTGAGGTTAAATGGGAAAGAAAGGCCTCCGATGAAAGAAGTCACAATGGCGTTGGAGAGGATTAAAAAATCCGAAAACTTCATCGTCCAACAAGAGAACGAATACGATAGAAATGAAGTGATGGGAGCACCGTGGGATGTTACTTCAGCCTCAACAATTTCTAGCTTCGATATTTGTGCTCCTTCATCACTAGATGAAAAACCACTCTTACATGCATGTTGAAATTATTTACTACATTTTTTAATTTTGTGTCTCTATGTAAAACTTAAATAGGCTTGTGGCATTGGTTTTAGACTTACGGCACTTGCCGCCTTTTTTCTTGTAATTGTGTGCTCTAGCTGCCTGTAATTAGAAATTAAAGCTTCTTAACAACTTTTAGTGCACGCGCATATATATATATATATATATATATATAAAGGATTTCATGAGTGGGATAAAAATCAAGCAATCATGCATGGAACAAAACTGTGATCTTCAATTAGGTGGTCTCAAGTATCGGGCCCCGAAGAGTGGAGATAATAGAAAAGCCATGACCATATTAAACTTTTTTTAAAATGTAATGAACTGATGGGATAGGTAAGTTGATTTTTGAAATTTTCAGTAAAAATTCAAGAAAATAAAAGTAGTAATTTTTCAGAAAAAAAATGTTATTAACGCGTGTGTTTTTTATTGAGCGAGTTCTGAGTTAATTATTAATAATTAAAACATATCGGTCTTAATTAAAGTATTTTTTATTGAAAAATATATTAAAATAATATTATTTTTATTTAAAAAAAATATTTTTGACATTAATTCATTAAATTGATAAAAAAAATAAAAAAAATATTAATTTTAAATAAAAAAATTAAAATTTAAAGAAACACAACGCAGTTCCAGACAATCCTTTTATACCCTTGCCATGATGGGATTGAAGTTCTTTCTAAGAAAACGGTCCCCTTGGCGTGATGGGAATACCACACGGTGAATGGTGTAGTTTACTTTGTAGGGTGATGCTTTCTCAGGGTAATAATTAAAGGCAGCATTAACACCCGAGAAATTATTATTGTAGTGCGTAAGCTGCAGAAAACAAATAACAGGTGCTGCCCATATAATTTTATTACATAAATGTGTGACAAAATACGAAGAAAAAAAAAATATACAGGGCAGGCAGGGGCGAGTCTTGCTCATGCGGGGGGAGTTTCACCTCACCTGGGCCTCGACCAGGAAAGGTGATCGCAGCCCAGCCCAAGGTGAGATGGGCTTGAAAGTTTTTTTTTAAAACACTCAACATCGACAGTGTTTATGATTGATTCAGTTTCTTTATCATCCAGCTGTGACTTCTTTTGGTGGGGATGAGGATGCTGAACTTTATTGATTGAAAGCTTTCTTTTCCTCTTGTAATTTAAGTTAGTTTCTTCATAATAATAGCAATATTTTTTCTAATGCTACTAATTTTTAAAAATGTCTATTTAACAAAGTCCACGCACATCCAAAAAGTTTCAATGGCGATGATGATAATTCAGAGAATCTAGATAATAGTACAGCAGAAGAAACAGAAAATATAATTATGCTGGCGCAGAAATATCACTAACATGTTACCACAAAAACAAACCCAGTAAACTCGAATTCTTCCAGTTACATAGCATGCATGCCTACATAGACGCGATCGAGACGCGATAGCTTTGTATTGAGAAGGGTGATGCTGTTGTTGGGGTCATTTAATGATCCATTGCTCATTGCGAGTCACAGATAATGACAAATAATGAACCTGTTTTAGCATTCCTTTCACTAAAACTACCTCGTTTAAGATCTTAATTTGGCATTCATTTGCTAAGGTCAGTTTCAGAAGGAAAAGCGGCCTCAAAAGAGGGTAATTGCTAGCAAACTGATCTACAATCTTTCACGGAGATCTTGCTAGCTGTTAGTTTTTTCCCCGTAAAAGGAGATTTTGATCTGCTAATGCTTCTGCATTTTCTGCTGCACAGAAGGTGCTCTAATTTAGTGGAGTTCTAATTTGATTGATGAATGTATTATGGCGATCACTATTCTTCCAAGTAATATTGTTACGTCACTTGATGAAATATTATTTTCATACGAAATACTTATTTAGGTTTTATATTGGATTGTAATTCTTATTACTACACATAGAATTGATATATATCTATATCTATATCTATATCTATATATATATATATATATAAGATGAATTATGAAGCATCAAGCTTAAAATATTATATTAGGTCACAACTTCTAAAAATAAATTTATATTATTTATTAGCATACCTTATCAAGTAAAACATGATATCCAAAAATTAGGAGGTTTTATTCAAAACAAACTAAAAATTGATAGTCTTAATTACCTTTAATATCCAAAATACGAGCACAACACTACCACCATTTGACATGTTTTAAGAACCCATAAAATCATGCATCCTGACGAGAAGGACGAAAGAATTGATGTGGAAGGCAAGTGGAAAATGGATTAATTATGATAACCACCGTATCAGTCCCTTAATTATTTATAAATTCTCAATTAAATCCTCAAACTATCAACTGTATCGTGGTGGTCCCTAATCTATGTACTTTCCGTTAGTCAGATATCCTAATATTAAATTAATTAGATAACTAGTTGTTACCATGCTTTTACAGGAGTAATTCCATCCATTTATTTTAAAATTCAAGGAACCAAAATCTCATGTGTGAGATATATATGAAAATAATTACAATATGGACAAGATGTCTGTTTGAAATGATCTGAGATTATATTCTGCCCGTTGTCTATAATTAATAATAATAGACAAAAAAACAAAAAGGAAAACTGCTAGGCCTGTATCTAGCAGGAAATCTTAATCACACAAACCAGATTTTCTCATGATTTCTTGATTATGGAAGACCCCTTGTCCAAAACCTGTATCTGAAATAAGATTCTTACATTAATTTCCATGTATAAATTAAGTCCCGAATAGCATAGCCTCCAAATTAATCGTCCCCTATGCAATCAACAAAGCATCCATGTATGGGTAATTAAGAAGTAATAAATAGAAAAACATCAAAATTAAGTGTCACGACGTTGTTCTTAGATGTTGTTAACCCGGATCAGATCCTAAATCACAGTTGGAAAATATAGTCTCACATAGTGACCATGCTCATATACAGGCAACCTCTCTCTGTAGTATACAAGAAACAGCAAGCCTAGCCCTATAAATAAGAGGCATGCATTCTTAAAAAAAATAAAATCAAAATCAAAATCAAAATATACAAAAGAATCATCCAGGCATGAATCCCTTATTCACAAGGCATTTCATTCTGCTAATATCATCTGTGTTACTGATCCTTACTTCTTGTGATGCATTTTGTTTTCTTCGAACAGACGTACATTTGAATATTACAAACCAGTTGGGTTCAGGCCTGGACCTTACCATCCAATGCAAATCGAGGGATGACGACCTTGGCGTGCATGTAGTCCCTTTTGATGGTTATTATACAATGGATTTTTGTTCCAATATTTGGGGAACTACAAAATTCTATTGCGGCATGAAATGGTCAGGTAAACTCCATTGGTTTGATATTTTCATTGCAGAAAGGGATTCTCATCGCTGTGGTGATTGTACTTGGCGAATACTTCCAGAAGGGCCTTGTATGACTTCTAATATTGGTGAGTCAAAAGAATACGTATGCTATCAATGGAATGGCGAGCTATTTTAGAAATCTCGTACAATAAAGTAGAGCTAAAAACTCAGTTAAGCATGTAGTTCTCCACAAATTACAAGCGCAATCCATGCACTCCAAGACTCCATGTCAAAAGATATATTTATTTTGCTTGTTTTGCATTTTAGGAGTTTTGTGGGTTGCTTTATGAGTGATGGATGCGAAGGTGTTTGGTATATGTGAGGTTTTAGCCATGGTAAGAATTTCATGATGAAGTTAATTCCCTCAAATGGAATCCTTTTATTTGGCTGTTAATGCCCTTCCTTTCAAGATTTTCCATAATCTCTCCTTGCAGTATATCTACAACGCGTAATTCAAAACAAGTACTTTTGTTCGTCTTCTTTGTTTCTTGTTGAGTCATTTCTTTCACTGCTAAAGCTGTTATACAAGCCATGCAACAGAGAAAAACTTGCTAAACTAGATTACGACTGTTAAAGCTGATATTTGTTGGATATTATATGAGCCAGAAAGAAGGTGAATTAATTAATAATTTCAGCAAATAATAACTGTAGAGGAGAAACAAGAACTGTGCCCAAACAAGGCAAGGGAATGGAGTTGGTTTTTACAAACTTTTCATGGAGGGTTTTAATACCCAAGTGTGTGTGTGTGAGAGAGAGAGAGAGAGATTTGCCTGTAAAAAATTAAAATATTTGTGCAATGTGTTAATGAGTTCCTCCACACATTAGGATAAAGAGATTTCTCACTTTTCACGATTGCAGTTATATTAAAATTCAAATTGTTTAAGATAAATCAAATTATTACAAGTTAAGAGTAAGAACAGAATGAGAAAACTAAAATAAATTAGATTAGTGAATAATAAAGCATTGATTAATACAAAAATATCGTGTTTCAATATAGAGAAAGCTCGATAACTTGTAGAATTCACAAGCATGATGCTGCCAAAACATTTTTCCTTTTCTTTTCTTAGAAAGATTATTTTGACATATAATTTTCTATAAAATTTGCATCACTCAATATTATCCTTAGTCAAATGCATGAACCAAAGTAATTATCAGCAATTCCTTAGTAGCCAAGTGCAGTTTTGCTAAATATATAGGGGGAAAAATCCTAGAAACGGCAAAACCACACTTGGTATATAATACCAAGAGGCAATATATACTAAGGTAGTGTTTGGGGTGTTGGACAAAGATGGATTGGGATTGAATAAGATAATTTATTTGTGAAATTATTTGATATACCTTTAAATAATATAAAAATTAATTTTTATCTTATCCAAGAATATTCTAATTAAGAGATTTTTATCCTATTAAAAAAATAAAACAAGTTTGTTCAATTATTTACACAAGGGTTAATCTAAATTGATTTTTGTTCTTGTAAAAATAAAAATAATTATTATTATAATTTTAAAACTCAAATTAAGAGTTGTTTTAGGATAAGGCTTGAATAATAAATTGATGATCTAAATATTAATCGCAATTTTCTTTAATTGTATCTTGGTTTTAATTGAAAAAATGTAATGAAAAAACTAATTTCTAGTTAATGAGATTATTACCCTAGTTATTCACGAGCGATTTAATAGATTAATTCTCTAGTTAATAAAATTAGTATCCCCGTTAATAAAAAATTAGAAAAACTAATTTCCTAATTAATAGAATTGATATCTTGATTAACCAACTATATAAAAAACTAAATCCCTAAATAATGAGATTAGTTTCCTAATTAAAGAATCCAGTTGATTTATTAACGGAACAGATGTCTAGTTTAGGCTATGGATGATCTTGATACATCCTCAAAATTGGTACTAATGATATTTATTTGCAAAGATAAGAGTATAGTAAGAAATAAATTATTTGATAAATGATGAGGTAAATATATATATGGAATGGTCTATGGCTTGGCAAGAATAGGCTGGCAGAGCAGTTTCCAAAATGATTTAGACTGTAAGATGATAAGGCTTCCTCAATTGCTAGTATGGGATGGTTTGTCGTGGATGTGGAACTTCAAATGAAGAAGGCCTCTTAGAGACAGTGAGATAAATTTATTCAATGCCTGCCTTGTTTAGTTTATTGTCAAAATTTATTTTGTCCAGCGAGTTAAAAAACAGATTGATTTGAAAACCATCCACAAATGGGATGTATTTTGTTAATTCCACGCGTGGACTTCTTTCTCCCCCATGTCAGCCCTGAATTCTATTTCCATCAATGGTATATGGAAAGGAGTAGTTCCCCCCAAGGTTGAAGTATTTTGCTGGCTAGCTATTCTGAATAACATCAACACTAGAGGGGTTCTGATGACTAGAAGAGGCGTCATTGCAGCTGAGGATGCTTTATGTCCTATTTGTTCATTGGATAAAGAATCCGTTGATCATCGATCTCCTCATGTTTTGTCACAACCACTGGAGGATCTGGAATAAATTCATAGACTGGTGGGGTCGCATAGTCTTGCCCAAGCAATTTGTATGATCTTTTTCCTCAGTGGGAAGTGCTGGTGAATTGGGAATTCCAAAGAAAGTTCTGGTTTATGTTATTTTTTACCATTATTTGGTCTTCATGGCTTCTCCGTAATGAGTTGATCTTCAATAATAAACAATCAGACTATGATACCGCTTTTCTGCTCATATTAACAAAGCTGTGTGTGTGGATTAAAGCCCTACATTCTGATTTTCCATACTGTGCTCTGGATTTACTTGATTTAAGCCCTTTGGTGTCTCTTTGTGCCCATACTCTGTTATTGCTCCTTCCATGTCAGGCTTACTGTGTTTCAATCTGGAGATTGGTTGTGAAGACCGACTTTCGTTCATTTGAAGGGTTGAAGTTTTCTGAGATTCATTAATGCTGCTGGGGTCTTAAAGTTTTTTTTTTAATTAATATAAATATCTGGGTTAGATGGATACCTAGATTAATTTTACCAATCTTGAAGTCATATAAATTTATAATGAATCTAAAATTTATAGGACTCAAACTAGTTAGCTATAAGAAATAAACTTATAACCTAACTAATGGAGTTACATTTCTCAAGATTGAATTTTTAAATTCTTTGTCCTGAAGAAGCCTGCCATTGGTGGTAGATTGGAGGAAGGATTCGTCATTTTGGATTTGTGTTAATTTATGGGCTTGTATCTTATTTGGCGATGCTTTTTGCATGTCTTCCTCTTGTTTCTTACCCGTTGGGTTGTTTTTTCTGCCATTCCCTGGCTTTAACTTTTTGCTTATCAAAAACTAAAAAAAGAAAAACAAAGAAGCAAGTCTGAGTTGACTAACCATTAATAGAAAAACACGAATATTCAAGAGCAGCTTATAATTCCCAAAACATTGCTTCACTTACATTGCCATCATCACTCTTGTTGAATTTTAATCCAATGCAGTTATTGCTATTATTACGAAGAAACTAAATTAATTGAAGAAAAAGGGTAAAAAAGAGAGCAATAAAGGCCATCATCATCATCGTCCCCACCAGCAGAAGTCACAGCTGGATTGAGACCATCAGCTGATGTCGCCGCCTCTGAAAATTTGAAATCAGAACCAAAACCTCTGGATTGTTGTAAGGTTTGTGAAAAAACCTGATACTTAAGAATATCAGCATCACTCGTACTCCTCCTAGCATACTTCATGGGCTTTTCAAAGTGAGAAACCTTAATCTCAGTCCTCACTTCTTCCATGCTGTCTTCTAGGCCCTCGATCTTCCTCTAGATATCCTATCCGAGGTCCTCTTTTAATAAAAGTTAGGAGTTGGTTCAAAACTCTATCAGCCACACTACCAGCATATCTTACACTGTTTCCTCTTTGAATAGCAATGGAGTCAAGCTCATCAAAAAAATAGGACACAAGGCGCTGGCTGGCGTGCCTTTTTTTGGAAACATCCCTTACAGTGGCTTCACCCTCTCCAAACCACATGGTTGGAAGCTCAGCACCCTTGATGCTTGTCGTGACTTATTTTTAGCCCCCCACATGAAAAATAAAAAAATAAAAAAATATTATAAAAAATATAAATAGAGAAAAAAAAGATGTCAATGCGCCTAAAAAATAGGTAAAAATTGGTTCAGGAGGTTAAAAAATACTAATATTAAAATTTAACAGTATTTTATTGACTGATGACAGCCCTATTAACAAAACAAATTCAATTTGAGTAAGAAAAGTCCAAAATTAGATGTTTATGGACTCAATTAAATTTTATTGAAGGTTTAGTTGAATTTATGGAGAGTTTGATTGCAAGAAAATTTGATTTTGGAGTCAATTCAAGCTTTAATTGGAAGAAATTAAAGTTATGGGGTCAAATTATAATTTTTGAAAGTTAATTTGGTCAAATCAGGAGCTTAATTGCATAAATATTAAAGTTTGATAAGCAATTAGAAACTTAATTGAAGAAATCTGAAACCAAGGACTAAAATCAAAAAAGGCGTGTTAGTAGAGCGGCTGGAATTAAAACCGAATCAGGAGCCCAATTAAAAAATTTAGAAATTTATTGCTTAATTGAGGGTCAAATTAAACTAATTCAAGACCAAGAATCAAAGTGAAAAATGCGGCCAACTTTAGAGTCGCTGGTGGATTTTTGGCAGAAATGCAATTGCCTTGATTTTAAATAACATTGTAATTTAGGACTTAATTGAGAAAATTATAAATTGGGAACTATTATGAAAGTTGACACATTTGCCACCTTTTTATTTAAATAAAACGACGTGTTTCGACCAAAACAACGTCGTTTCATTCACTATTCACCAAAAAAAAGGTCCAAATGGTGCCATTTTGAATGGCACATGTGTCTTCTTCTTCCCCTAGATGAGTGAAGTAGGGGGAAAAAAAAATTTCTTCCTCTATCACCATCATCAACATCAAAAAGACGCCAACTCCTTCTAAAAAGATGCCAACTTGCCATCCTTTTCCACTTACTGAAGAGGCGGTGGAGGGGCGGCAGCATAGGGGCCGCCCCAACCACATTTTCCATCTCTATTTTTGCCTATAAAAACAGGAGAAGGAGACTGAAAAATCTAGAGGACAGAGAGGGAGAGAGAGATAAAATGAGAGAGAAGATAAAGAGCATAAACGGGGAAAGAGAAGACAGAAAAAACAAAAAAAAGGAAGGAAAAGACAATAAAGGAAAAACAAAAACAGAGAAAGGAGGAGGAGAAACCATCGGCCACCATGCCTCCACCGCCAGCATCGCCGCCATTCCAATGTCGTCGCACAGTGCATGTCTGCAGGTGGGGAGAAGCTAGTTCCTGTGCTTATGCACAATAACCAACTAATGTGGGCTAGGCCGAGCTAAGCCTATACAATTGGGCCAGGTTTGGCCTAGCCTATGTATTTGGGTCCAGACTTAGCCTATTTTTTAAAAAAAAATTCAAATGTTTGTTTTAGAATTTTTATAATTTTTCTGCATATTTTTTTTATGTAATCTTGATTGATGTCGGACAATATTTTTAAGTGGTAAAAATACAAATCCGGTATTAAAATACCTGGTTTTCGTCAAAACTTTCAAAAAATACAAAAACATTGAAAAAAAATATTTTTGTGCATATAGCAAGGATCTCAAAGCTAAAAAAAATCATATTATATTTTTCATGCATCAAAAACAATATTTTAGCATGCATTTTACTTTAATAATCAGTTTATTAAAGTCAAGAGAACATTGACCAAAATTTCAAAAACAACAAAAAAAAATTATTTTGTTTGTTGTTTGATATTCAAGATATGACATTACACATAATACGTATTCCATATATTTAATTTTTTTAAACAAGAAAACAGTTAGGTTTAACTGCATTTTAAGATAAGAACCTTCTTATTGAGGACAACTTGTCTTCAACCTTAAACAGACCAATAATTAAAAACCACAAAACAAGACTTTTAGATTTGATAAGACAACAATGCAGCATATCTTAGGTAGGGTATATTTAGAATGCTAATACTTTTTCTTTACACAACTAGTCTTCATACTTGATCTCTGAGACCAATTAGGATTCTTAGTAATCAGAATACGAAGTGGTGACTCCCATTCAAATTTTTCACTAATAAGAGATACAAGAATTCCTTATCTCATCATATTTTACCAAAAATATACCATATTCCTTCTTTTTTACTAAATGATGGACGATCGTTGTGACTCTGCACACATGCAATAATGCTAATAAAATTAGCTTGACATTCATTGGCAATAGCCTTAGCCAGCAATGTTTTGCCACAGCCAGGACCATAGAAAAGAACTCCTTTAGAAATTGACATGCAAAACTTCTCGTATTTCTCAGGATGCTCCACCGGATATTGAACAGTCTCTTGAAGCTCCATCTTCACCTTCTCAAGTCTACCAATGTCCTCCCATCTAACTTTGGGAACTTCCACAATGATCTCACGAAGAGCAGAAGGATTGCTGGTTCCGAGAGCGATGTTGAAGTGCTTATTTGTAACAGCCATGGAATTAAGAATCTCCGTATCATTGGTATCATCTTCCAAATCAATGATGTCCATATTCTTCTCCCTAATGCATTGTAGGGCAGCTTCTCCTGCAAAGAGAAGCTTGATCTGCACCGACATGCCCCTGAATTCCATTGGCTACCTTTTCCAAGTCCACATCTTCAGAGAGCTTCATCTTCTTTGTATGGACACGAGGAACCTCAAGGCGACCAACTTCATCTGGAACACCAATATCTATTTCTTTGTCAAAACTTCCATACCTCCTTAATTCAGGGTCTAGACTTTAGCTCCTATGACAGTAACGTGGTCACGAGCCTTTAGCCCACCGATAAGAGTCAGTACGTAGTTGTTCTTCTCTCTACCTCCCCACCAGTTTTCTCATGTTTGGGAGCGATTGAATCAATCTCATCAATAAATATAATTGCAGGAGCATTCTTTTCAGCTTCCTCAAAAGTTTTTCTTGATCAACAAGCTAGTTATCCCCGCAGAAAATATCAAGTTTCTCCATTGTAGCTGGATTGAGTGTGACGACGGAGTTGTCATCGTTAAGGGCTTCATCAACAAGAAGCATGTTGGGTGCCTTCTTGCGATCCATGATTGAATCACTAAAATTTCTTTCTTCTGTTTGTGCCTGCCTGATCACTCATAACCCAGAGAGCAAGCAAATTTCTTTGAGTGAAGAATAATGTCGATCCCATTGGTGTTTAAATACAGGTCTCTTAGTCCCTTTTACGCGTTGTTTATAGAAACAGACAGGTGCTCGGATTTTATAGAAGATTATTCCTTATTTAGGCTTCCGCTTCTCTTCGATTTCAAGCTCTATGTTTCTTGTTAGAATCAGGATTTCAAACAATGGCGGCGTATTCAGACCTGAGCTATCCTTCTATTTTTTTTTATTTTTTTATTTATTACGAATTGTTTTAAAAGAAAATAGTTAAACTATAACATGTAGATAACCAACTTGAATGGATAGATTCTTTTGAATAATTACATTACTCGTGAATAGTAAATTATCAAACTTCATCTGAACCTAAATCGATATATATACCTACAAACAAACTCAATAACATATATATATATATATATATATATCCATTCAAGATGGTTATAAAGATATAGATAGATAATACTTTCTTTGCAATATTCTACTGCCTGAGAAGAAAACAAAACAATGAGGCTTTCCCATCCAACATTACAACATATCAGGGGAAAGAAAGTTATGGACCCTGACAGCTTTTAGAGTGTGCCAGGACAGCAGATTTACAGTTAAAGGAAAAAACAAACTGTAAATAACTTCTGACTACAAATTGTTAACATCACAGATGACAAAAGCTGATACTGTGGTAGTACAGTTTGAACTGTGAATTGCTGAGGAAAGTGACCATGCATCGAGCACTTTGGAACAATTTATCGACTCTCTGCCAAACTGAACATTGAGTCTCGAAAAGCTTCCTTGCCTTGTCCTGTAATTTCAGATTGCACCTAATTGTTTCGCCATGAATCTGAACAGAAGAATATGCAAGATGTTAAACAATATTCTCAACTTTATCGGAGAATTGCCAGCAAATATTGGGAGACAACTCATTTTTTTCCCTTTGCTTATGTGCTTATCTCCTTCAGTTTAGTATAAGAGTGGAAAAACAAACTTAATAGTAATAGATTTTGTGCTCTTCAGTGACAGCTCGATATTATCTCTAACCAATGGAGAACAAAAAATGGGTAACAATATTGCCTGAAAATGTGCAGAGAAATGAACAAATGAACAATGATGAATCCATACCTTCAAAAATAATCTTATGACGGCCTGTACAAACTCAAAATTGTTTCTGCTGGATATCTCATGAATAAAATAGTCTAGCAGCAGCTCGATTGAAATAAACTCAGGTCTCGTTTCAAGTTCTTCCTGATAATCATCTATTATCTGAAACATTCTAAGTTCCATATCCAAATTTGAAGAAGATAGACCTTTGATATATTCAGTGAATGCTGAAACTGCAAAATTTGTACACAATTTAAACATTACCAGGCTATCCAGTATGCTTAAATCATCAAAGAGATTTCAGCTGGCTCATCAAGAATAACACTTGATAGTATGGCGTGCAGAGGACTAAAATGCTCACAATTTTTCATGTCTGAAGAAGACTGAAGAAGTTCCAAAAATTGAGTTGGTTGAATAGTTTTCTCCTATCACTCTCCATTTCATCACGTTTACTATCATCCTCATCCACAGGCTCCCTCGGCTAGTTCCAAAAATTGAGTTGGTGGAATGTCAAGATTTCTCCTATCACTCTCCGTTTCATCAGGTTTACTATCATCCTCATCCACTGGCTCACTCGGCTGAAATAATATTTCTCCATATAGAGATGGAATTGAAGGCAAGAAGAAAGGAGTCTTCTCGGGCTTCTTTGGAGGTTCAATTGGTTTGTTGCGTACCTCTGGATCATTGATTTAGAAGGAAAATCAAACTTAAAAGAAAAGAAAAACAAAAAGAAGCTGTGCAGAGAAGATTAGATAAATAGAAACTTCAGCATGCCATAACACACGACAACATTAGAGGAACATCATGATAGGGGGGAAATAAACCTTTATAATATCTAAGTTGATCAAACTCTGCCATTGGCTCTTAGGCAACGAGGAGAGAGTAACAAGATCTGGAATTTGCTGACTGAAAGCTGGAAAAGTAGAAGCTTCTTTGGATACTGAGTGTTTCACAATGGACTTGTCAGTATCCTCGTTCTCAGCATTTGAACCTTCAACTGAAGTTAAAGATGGCAATTTTGCATTCACAACTTCGTTCCCACTAGCATAAGTATCGATCCTTGAAGCTCCGGAGAACACTGACTGATTAACCCTGAAAAGTTCACAAATATCAGCATCGATGAAAAAAAAAACGAAACAAAAAATTACTTGGTACAAGTACAAAATACTGCAGCTGAACACTATCAAGATCTCAATTAAATATTTGATCTCTATTTAAATACAAAAGTCCATCTCCTTCAATCAGTTTTCTCAAGACCACACCTTTCAGAAACATAATCCATACAGAGCATCCTATAACCTTAAATAGAGTAGTATCCCAACTAATTGCCAATAAAATCATAAAACCAAACTTGAGACATGCTATTGAGAATGACCCCGTTTTGATCAACATGGGTAGTTGCCAGCACATCCATATTTGGTGACAAAGACAATGCTGTGACAGACACCTCAACATGAATTGCATCTATTTGCCTTGCTAAGATGACATCCCAAATTCTAAGTGTTCCATCCATACTGGATGACAAAAGCCATTTCCATCCTCACTAAAACATAAATCTGTAATTCAATCAGTATGACCTTCAAATTTGCAAACCATTCTCAGTGCAATGGCATCAAATAAACGGATAATCAAATCATCTGCAACAGTAGCCAACAGAACTGGAAATCATGTCAAACCAATGTCATTAGAAGATGATCCAAGAAGCATTAAAATAATGCGTGTGGGTGTGCATAACTGCAATCTTTCAGCAGAAGGAGACCACGACCATTAAGACAATGATAAACAATCTTAACCAGAGAACAACCAGCTTCCCATCTTGATTTTAATGCACGTCCCTTGAAATCCCAAACCTGCACAGCAAACCCTTTCAAGAAAATTCCACCGAAACTTAGATGGAACCTAAGCAATATTCATTTGTATCTTTTCTAGCACTATAAGGCAGGCAAGTAAATAGAAGAACATTTATCCTGACACATGGTACCTATAAAACATTTACAAACAACAAACAAGCCACAACGTGCAACAACAGCTATACACTAGAGAGGCTATAACAAGTGATAATTTCCAATGCTAAATATAAAATAAAAGAGCTTGCATAATAGTAAGGAACACTGACCTTTACATCTCCGTGATATCCAGCACTTATCATTAGGGTATTTGTGGAATCACAAGCAACTCCAACCACCTCCCCCTCATGGGCATGACTTCCTCTCTGACACGTCCAGGTAACTTCCTTGGCTAATTCCTGATTGAAGGTTGAATCGCTCTATCCAACCACCTGCTGTTCCTAGGATAACGAAGTTGCCACATGCACTGATGGTGCAAGCCTGATGACAATACAGTCATGAACCAAAACCATCTGTCATTCCTAAAAGATGAGGCATTCTTGACTTCTCTTCAATCTTGTTCCAATTGCTTAGCAACAAAAAATAATGAAAAAAATGAAAATCCAGGTTTTTCTTTTTTTCTAAGTTGAAAAAAATCCTGTTGATTTGTCAAGATTAAAATGATTTCCTTCACCCTGAAACAGGGTTTACATCTTAAAACTTAATGTGAAATTACGTAGCTGATCTATAGGAAATTTTCAATGATTTCATAAGATGCATCCATCTCATTTGCTAACGAAAGAAAAAGGTTCAATGCATCACATACAAACAATAAAAAAGATTAAAAAACAAAAAGATGAATGGTTTGGGTAGTATATTGTAATTCTAACCTTAACAGGTGTTGGCTTTTCTGGGCATGGTCTCAGGATATGCTCCCCAGTGACAATTTTGAAGCCTCCACACATATGCTTGTGCAGTATCCATAAGACAAGTTACCACGTTGCACCAATCCCGCTCCCGAGTTTCAGCTATAATTGAAATTTCACATCAGGCAACTTGGAAGCATGAATATCATTCAGAAAATGTGAAGTGTGATTGTAATAATCTGATAAACCAGTTATTTCAAAAGTACACCACAACACAGATAAAGAAAACAGATGAGAACTGAAGCAGTGAGTAAAAAGATTTGAAGGAAAGTAGTTAAAAATAAGGGATAGAGGCACAATCACCTCCTCTATAGCATTAAAAAATGACAAAGTCATTCAGAACACAAATCCTAGAACAAGAAACATCTACATTTAAGCATTGGAAGAGCTCTCTGAGAAAGATTACACCACAGTCAAAGGCAATGACAGGCTTCAATTTCAGTTCTTCCTCCGGGAAATCAAGAGAATAAGAATCTTAAGCAACCCAATCAGCGGTGTTCTACATGTACAATAGCACTTTGCAGAGTAAAATGAGAACCTAATCTGTAATCAAGAAGCACACAAGTAAAACCAGAAGAATCATTTTAAATAGAAAACTTGTAGGGTGCATCATATTAAAATACATTTAAAAAAATAAGGAATTTAATGCTTTTATATGCCAGACCCAAAACTTATACCTGCTAGATATTTTCATCAAACCAAAACCTCTTATGTAAGAATGTGAATAATGCAATACACTTACAGTTCAGTGTCCAGGAACAAGAATGATAGAGTATATATAAAATAGGCTAGCAGCCATATTTACAAAAATTTAGGTGCAGCATTTACATTGGGTGAAAACAGAGTGAAAAGCGCCGACCATTACCCCCAATCATACCTTCACCCGAAGTTTCCTGGCTCGTTTGGATACATGACGCTGAGAGAGCTCTCTACTTTGTTGGTCCTGATCAGAGTAAAAATTGAATAAGAAATTAAAAAATATATATAGGAAAAGGGTCAAAACAGAAATTGAGCATAAGCAAACACAATAAACTTAGCAAGAGAGTGTGAGAGGCTCATTCCCATACTAATATTAGACAAATACAAATAGCCCATCCACATGTGCAATAATTTCAATTTCTGTGTAGCAGGAGCAGGGTTTATGGAGAAGATGGTAGTCATTTTTCACTTCATTTCTTTTACTCAGTCAGGATGTAAAATGTTAAAAGGATTCTAAAATGAAACAAAGGTTGTATGGAATTTCATTTTTGGTCCAATATTGACCTATTGAAAAAAACTTTAAATAAAATCACTACAAAAAAAATATTGTTCATGATTATAAGACGACGTAAATTTTACATATATATTTTTTCTCCATTGTTTCCATGTAATCAAATAAAACCTCCATTCTCCTACTCGGTGCTCATACAGACATCGTAATTTACTTGAATCATATTAAACATCAGATAGCTATATAAGCTAAGGTTTCCAATGCATAGCAGAACTTTCACAGTTGTATGAAACCATCCATAAAGCACATGAAAATTTAATTCAATATTGGAAAATATCAAACCTGTATGACAGAGAAAAGATGAAAGGCACGATCCTGACCAGCAGATAGAATGTGTCTCCCATTTACATAGAACCTGTCGTAGATGAATAATTTTCAGAACAAGAGGATGTCATAAGAAAATGCTGGAAGTTTTCACATGAATTTCAAAATAAGCTATGGCATGAATTAGTTACTGAACACAACATCATATCTAGTTAAATGTTAGAAATCACAGTTTTCAATTAGATGAGAAGCCATCTAATATTCATAAACACAAAAACTAAGGGGAATGGAGGATAAATAACTATGAGTAGAGAACAAGAACCATATAAGATCTTTAACTAGTAAAAAAGGGCATATATTCAATTACATTGAAGAAGAAACTGGCAAGAAGAATTTCAATCCTAAAGTTACATTGAAAAGCATATTACCTTATGCAAAGTGGAGGAGCACTGTGTCCACTTCTAAAGCGTAAAAGTCGAGGATCGCCATCAGTTGTATCAAAAACCCTCATCTACAAGGGGAAAAAAGTATAGTCTTAGCATAGGATAAACAAAGCAAAGATTGGAATTCAAAAGCTAAAAATTTTAGTATGCTGGTCAAGAAATTTCATCGTCCGCTGTAAAGAAACAGTCATCATTGGGAACATTCAATACAATGCAATAGCTTTAGGTATCTGTTTTGTTGCGAATTTTTGAGTTTCTTCCTTAGGAACCTTCTAGACAAATTGTACAATATATCTCTACTTCCATTCTTGAGATTCTTTTGGATGCTTTGTATCATCAAAAGGTGGAGACTTGAGGTATAGTTGTTCAATCACTTTAAATTAAGCTGCACATTGTTCTGTTCAGTCTATACCATCATTGGCAAGTTTCAACATTTTTTTAAGCTCATGCTCTTAGGAAAACAGAGCCCACAATTCCTATGTGATGCAAACAAAAATTGAAGTGACCAAATACTTGCCCATCAAGAATTTGGTGTTGAACAAAGCAAACACGTAGAAGCATGTCAAATAGACACTAAAAACTCTAATGAAAACGTTCTCTAAAATCAACACAAGAAAGACTCTCAGCATATGGCAAAGCTGAGAACTTATTGTAGTATCGTTTACTTTTACAATCCTCATAATCAAAGTAACAAAAACATGAATTGAATGTAACAAGAAAGAAATATGTAACTGGACTAATTTTATATCAACTGATCACTTATTCGTTATTAAGAAAGCCAAATCTAAAAACATAAGCAGAGGCTGAAATGCTTATTACCTTAATAGAGTTGTCTGCTGATGAACTCATCAGCACAGGCTAATTAGCCAAAAAGTGCAATGAAATTATCGAACAATCATGAGCCTCTCTTACAACTGATTGTAGTTTTCTTTTCTCCAGATTCCAAATGCTTATAACACCAGAAGAACCTCCTGAAGCTAAAAGTGGCTGCCCATCTAAAAAAACAGAGAGAAAAAATCTTTAAATTAGATTCGAATTATAAGAACAGCGTAACCCTTATTTCCTAAACACAAATCACCGACCTAAAGAAAAATAACTTACTCACATGTACTGAAAGACAATGCAGTCACAGCACCGCGCGTTGTTAACTTGAAAAGCTTTGCCTACGCTAACTGTAACGAAAGTTTCAGTGCCTAGTCTTTGAACGGAGAAGGGAACGCCGCTTGTTATGTATCCGATTGCTCTAAACGGTTCGAAGATGCCCATGTTAAGGCTAAGACCAAAATTTTCTACTAACTTCCCTCACCACAGAAACACAACTAGCAGCAGGCAGCAGCTACCCCTTGCACAAAGAGGATGGCTTTTGTTTTAATAATGTATAAAAGAACGATCCCTTGCCTGGTGGACGGAGACCGCCAGTTTGCAAGTTTTGATGATGCTGGCTGGTGGGTGTTGCGTGGCGAGTAGGGGTGACTGAGCAGTAGTAAAGGAAGACGGTATGAGGCGGCAAGATTTCTTTTCTTTGTGTAGGGTTGGTTTGTTTAGTTGTTGTTTTTTTTGTTTTGTTTTTTGCTTTTTGCTTCTGTAATAGATGGCATGCCCGAGATTTATAAAATAAATATGATTAATAATATTATAATTATAAATTTAAGATTGATAGAGATAAAAAAAAATTTAAAATATATTATATAATAAAAAAATCATGTTGAAATATTGTAATAATATAAAAAATAATTAAAAATCAAAAAATAAAATCGACAAACAATTTAAAAAAATCATAACAAAAAAACTATGCAGAGAAACACTGTAGTAATTCACAATATTTAAAAAAAATATATAAAACTAAAATTTTAACTAACTCAATATTAAAAAATTAAAATCAATAAAAATAATTTTATAAAAAAATAAAAAAATATTATAGCAATCCACGATAACATGAGAAAAACTACAATGTTTTTTCTACATGTTTTGAAGTATTATTTAATATGTATTTAAGTATTTTAATACACTGTGGGTGTGGGTGTATATATTGTATGTTTTAGTCTCTATACTTAATTAATTTTCAAAATAGATTCATAATCAAATTGAAAATATTAAAAACTAAATCAAAAACTAAATAACTAATTTTTTATTAAAAAAATCAATTTTTAATTTGAAAAATTATATGTAATATTGTTTAGTTCAATTTAATTTTTTACTTAAAATCAAATGATGCTTACCTCTGTGATGAGGGAGGGGTTATGGTTTAAAGGAGAAATAACAAAATTATTAAACTGGACCATTTCCATGGCATAACCTAAGGCTTGAGTCCTGAGATGGGTAATTTATCTGAATTGACTTATGTGAACTTAAAACAGTATTATTTTATGAATTTTTTTTTAAATTACAATGATATTATTTAGAAAAAAATAAAAGTAAAACTAGATTTTGATTATGTAATAATGTTATGGTTGCTCTTCTTAAATCAACTAATTTTAACTAGGTCAATTCATATTAAATTTAATTTAAAGCTCAATTTAAGTTAACTCTCGAATTAACTTATTGTGCTGGATGGGTTTAATAACCCTAGAAATAAGAAAGATAGAATGTCATCATCTTCTTCTTTGTGTTATGTGACTTGGATTATTAAGTCAAAATTGCTTACCCAATTCAATCCATTGATTCTAGGTTGTTTATTTTATTTATTTTATTTTTTGTATTTGTAATTATATTTGGGTGTGTTTTAAAATTGTATTTGGTTTAAAAAAGTATTAAATTAATATTTTATTAATATATTTTTTTTATGATTTTTAATGTTTTGATATGAAAAAAAAAGTTAAGAATTTTATTTTTAAGTAAAATTTATTTTTTAAACATATATCATACATTATAATATTAAACACTACTTCTTAGATACATAATTTTATGGCATGCACACAATCTAATAACTGTCAAATCCTAGTATTTTTGGCATAAGACATGTAGAGTGTTTGTTTGTTAATGCTTTTTAGCTTCTGCGTGTCTTTTATTTTTTTATTTTTCAAACTGTTTTTATTAAAAAAATATTAAATTAATTTTTATGTGTTTTTGATGATTTTAATGTGTTATGTTAAAAATAAAAAAAATATTTTAATATATTTTTAATTAAAATACACTTTTAAAAAATATTCAACATCAAATTATAAAACAAATCAAGCTCTTAACAATTACATTACAAAACTTGGGTTTAATTGAGGATTGAGAGGTTTGTTTGAAAAAATATATAGAAGATGAATCTTGAAGGATTGGGAGATGAGATACAAAGGCATTATTTTCTTGTCAGAGAGATGATTTATTTTTTTTTGAAAAATGATCTTGTAAAAAATAAATTGATATTTGACAGTTTGATAAAAAAATAAATTAAAATATATTTTTTAGTATTTAATTATATTATAAAAACTAAATTGAAAATAACTTTTATTTTTCAACATTATATATATATCCTTTAATATATATATATGTATTCTACACCATATTTTTATATCCTTTAAGCATTAGTATTAAGAAATAAATATAAACATATAGTCATTCATAAAATATTAAGTTTTTATATAACACTCATATATATTACTTCAAATTAAAAAACATAAAAATACTTATCAAATGACAAAAATAAACTTTCCAACCATCTTATAATATCGTTAGTTCATAAAATTTACGAAGCTAGATGTTATTAAAGTTAGTATTTTTTTTTATTTCTTCTGCTATAAATATTTTTTTGCAACATTTATAATCAAAAGCATCACCAAAACCATCTCTGGAAGTGGTGGGTAAGAATAATTTGTGAATTTTGTGCTTCATTTTCATTAACTTTGGATTAAATGGAAATATTCTGTGGAAGTGAGTGGTAGTAATTTGCTTAACAATATTACAACTACATTACTAATTTATTTATTTATTTTAATTAGATATAAAATAATTTTTAATCTCGTGGTATATTCATTGTCTTTAAATATAACAGAGCTATGTATTTAACCTCAAAACTAATTTGAAGATATCAGGTGATTATATATATATATAAAAGAAAAACCAATCCTTTCAAGATAATTTTCCTTTCTCTTCTTCTAACTAAATTCTAAAGTAGAAGGATAATGTGCTTTTCTTCTTTTTTTAATTGGATAATATATATGCTCTGATTAATCAACAATGGACCCTAGATTGTATGACGCAGCTTTCACCGGAAATGTCAACGCTTTACGTGAATTAATTCAACAACATCAAACAGTCCTTTGCACATTGCTGCACTCCTCCTCGGTCATGCCGAGTTTGCCATGGTGGTGATGCAATGCTGTCCTCAGTTTGCAACAGAGCTTCCCGAGCAAGGTGTTACTCCCATTCACATGGCATCAGCAGAAGGCCACGGTGAGTCCTTGATACAGGAGTCCATTTACCATTTTTTTGTCTTTCTGCTCATCAGACATGTACATGCTTCATTTAAGGAAACTATCTATACAAAACCGCGCTAAGTTATTTCTGCTTCTGCTTCTTTTTTTATAACGGACGAGTATTAGTATAGAAAGGTGGTAGAGCCAAAATTAGAGGATAGCTAGCATAAAATAAAAACGGAGGACAGGGGGAGGAAGTAATAACATATCCAACCTTTTGAGCCTATTTGCCATAACGATGCATTCCCATTCTCTAAACAAACCCAAACATCTGTGCGTAAAGCTTTTTTTCATTTGTGTTCAATCATAGAGCCTCCGGACAATGACAATGAAGACTTCTATTTTTGGAGGAGATTTTCCTTTCCACAACAAATAATTGAAACGAAAACGAAAAAACTGCAAAGATATTCAGATTAAAAGTATTATAAAGTTGAGAAGGCTGCGTGCTCCCCCTTATGAAGCCCAAGGCCTGTTTACAAAATTAATTAGGCATACACTCCTAGCCCATTTCTTTTTAACTATTACATTACGTCCTTTTGTTTAATTGGGGATTTAATTGTTTGTTTGAGAAAATTAAAGAGGAATTTTGATGGATTCAGAGACGTTAGAAGTGTTATTAAACCCGGTAGAACCTCCCGGGTCAACTTAATGATCCAAAGATTTTAGAATTTAACTCAAATCAAGTTTTATTGTTAAATTAAGTGGAAATCGATTTGATCAAACTATATTAATTCATTAGATCAATTTAGTATCTAGTTAAAATCCAAGTGAAATCAAATTTATCTTTTAAAATGATGTTATAATTTTTTTAAAAATATATATTTTAAAATAATATTATTTTAAATTTAATCACTCGACAAATAACCTGCATAAGTTTTATAGGTATTCATGAGAGAGAGAGAGAAAAATAGATAGACAACACAAGCCCCAAAAATAGTAAACAAAGAAACAATAATGAGAGAAGGATAAAAGAACATATGTGTACTAGTTTTTATTAACTAAATAAACTTAAAGTTGTAATTATTAATATTAAAATCAAAATATATAGTACATATATTTAAATATGTTACGTAGTTAATATAATGAATTGAGTTTTGAATAAACTCATTAAGTTATGAGTTGATTTATTTAGTTAATCAAGTTTAATCGAGTAAATTCTCTTTTAAACATGAATCAAGTTGAATGCTGGTTGCATGGTAGAAAAAAAATTGAATTGCATAAAAGCAATTAATCGAAAACTTGTATTCTTCTTATAAAGTTACTTTATGTCAGTTTTTTTTAAAAAAAAATGAATAAAAGGTTATTGCTAAGAAGCTCACTTTGCATGACGATGATGGATATGAAAGACTTGCTATTTTCTTTATAGAAATAACGTGTGGAAAATTATGCCTTAATTTTGATGAAGATGGCAAAATCAAACAGTGTTGTTGATAAACTGAACCACAAATGATATTATTTTTAAAATATTCTTGTCCTTGTCATAATAATAAGTCTTCCTTTTCTTTCTAAATCCCTTATCAATCTATTTTTTGTAACACAATCAATAGATAAAAATTTGTAGTGTGAGATGGGTTTGTGAGTCTATTGTCAACAGCATTTTTTCCACGATATATGCAAGTGTAACATGTGTAAAATTATGTTTCAATTTTGATGGCAATGAAAAAATCAAATAGTATCGATTGATAAAATGAACCACAAATGATAATATTTCTAAAATACTTCTTGTCATGACAATAAATCTCCTTCTTCTTCTTTTGTAAAGTAATTATCAATCTATTTTTTGTAACAAAATCAACAAGTAAGATGGATAGGAATTTGCAGTGTGAGATGGGTCTATAAGACTATTGTCATCTGTATTTTTTCCACAATATAAGCCAATGAAACAGTCCATGAGATCATTGTTATCAAGTGTTTTTTCTACCGGATGGGTCCATGAGACCATTGCTCCATAAGCTTGGAAATGGATAATATGCTTTAATTTTAATTTAGTTTATAAAAAAGAATTAAATGCTTAAGCATAAAAAATAAATCTCAAATGTTAGAATGCAACTACCGATTAATTAATGGACAATGGACCTTATATTAATATATGACGCATCTTTCAATGGAAATGTAAATGCTTTCCTAGAATATCATTTTCTTTTGTATTTGTTCTTTTGGTTATATTTAATTTTTCATCAATATTTCTAACGCAAATTGCTTCGTATTTTGAATGTTGAAGGATTGAGAAATGAGAGACAGAAAAGAAAAAAGAGAGACAAGACAATTCAAAAGAAGAAAAAAGAGCAATAGTGAGAGAACAAAATTAAGTGTAATGGTTTTTATTAAATAACTAAATTTTATAATTACTAATAATAAATTCAAAATATTTACATATTGCAAATGTTTAATAGAAATGATTTTTCTAAACATATATGGCTTAACAATATTAATCAACTCGAATGTGAATTATATTTCTAACAATAAATCAATTATAATGTTTTTATTATTCCATAGTTACTTTAAGTAAATCTTACGTTTATTAGAGAAATCAATGTAAACAAATTTATGAACACACACTAGAAATCAATTAAATTACTTGAATAAAAAAATATAAAATATAAATATTTTATATATCCCTATTGTTGATAAATTAAAAATAAAATAAAATCAATCTAGAATCATCCAAAAAAAAGTTAATTGTGACATCACTATTGATTAAATTATGTGAATATGAGTATTAAAATTGAAAAAATAAATTGATACAGGTATGTAAATAAAAAAATTATAAAATATATATAATTTGTAATTATTGTTATTTCTTTTGCATTGCTAACACTTAACGAATTGAATATATAATTTCCTTGTGTTAAAATAAAGTTAGCTATATGACATAGAAAAATATATTTGTTTTTGTATTTTAAAAATATTTAAAAAAAAATTTAAATTTTTTCAAGGGTTAGATTGTATAATAATTGAAAAACAAGTTAACTTTTTTATCCTAATAACTTTAAGGATGCACCTCTTATATTAATATAATATATTTAATAAAATTCCCTAAACTACTGCATGTCTCTAACAGTGGAAATATCACTATAATTGGTGGCAACCCTCCAGTTCCATGCATCATGCTTTTTTCTTTCTCGGGATGGGTCCGACATATATACAATCACCATCATGCATTTATGAGTCTGTAAGGCCATTGCTATCTGCACTTTTTTTTAGATTAACGTGGGTGTCCGGGCCAGCTTTCGCGCACCACGACTAATCCCACGAGCTTTGAAGTTAACGGCCATGTAAGCCTCCAGTGGCCATCATATGAGCAACCAAGGACTCGAACCTGAGACCACAGAGGGAGCAAACCCCTTGATTCCAAATCCTTACCACTTGATCACCACCTAGATGGTTATTGCTATCTGCATTTTGATCCTGATAGCGTTGCTTTTCCTCGAGATGAGGCCGTGAGACCGTTTCCAACCACCATGCATTTTTTCCACGAGATGTTTGGGTTTGTTGTTATAAAAAAATAAAATGTTGTTGTTATAATTTTTTTTACATATATATCTTAATATAATATTATTTTAAATTGAATTATGCGACCAAACCAACATGAGGGACAAAAAGAAAAGAAAAGAAAGATAGACAAAGCAAGCCCGAAAAGTGGTACAATAAGAAACAGTAATGAGAGAAAGATGAGAGCATATTGCACGTATTTAAATATGTTACATAATTTTGATAAATTAGATTTTGATTGAATTGACTAAGCTGTGACTTGATTTATCTAATTGATTAAATTTGATTGAGTCAACTCTCATTTAAGTTTTTCTAAACATAAGTTAGATTCCATGTTAACTTATCAGAATCTAATTTAATAATGCTAATTAAAACTGCATGGTAAAAGAAAAAAAAATTGAATTGCATAAAAGTAATTAACCAAAACCGTGTATTCTTCTTATAAAGCTACCCCATGTCAGTTTTTTTTTTAAGAAAAAAAAAACATGAATAAAAGGTTACCGCTAGGAAGCTTACTTTGCATGACGATGATGGATATGGAAGACTTTCTCCTTTCTTTATGGAAATAACGTGTGGAAAATTATGCTTTAATTTTGATGGCGATGGCAAAATCAAACAGTATCGTTGATAAAATGAACCACAAATGATAATATTTCTAAAATGCTTCTTGTCATGACAATAAGTCCTCGTCGTCTTCTTCTCTAAAGTAATTATCGATCTATTTTTTGTAACACAATTAACAAGTAAGATAGATAGGAATTTGCAGTCTGGAATGGGTCTGTAAGACTATTGCCATTTGCATTTTTTCCACGATATATGCCAATGGAATGGTCCCCGAGACCATTGCTATCAAGCGTTTTTTCTACGATATGGGTCCATGAGACCATTGCTCCATTAGCTCGGGGATGGACAATATGCTTTAATTTCAATTTAGTTTATAAAAAACATTAAATACTTACGCATAAAAAATAAATCTCAAGTGTTAGAATGCAACCATCGGTTAATTAATGGACAGTGGACCTTAGATAATTAATATATGACACATCTTTCAATGGAAATGTAAATGCTTTACTAGAATATCATTTTTTTTTTTGTATTTGTTTTTTGGTTATATTTAATTTTTCACTAATATTTCTAACGTAAATTGCTATATATTTTGAATCTTGAAGGATTGAGAAATGGGATAGAGGAAAGAAAGAGAGACAAGACGTTTAAAAAAAGAAAAAGAAAAAAGAGCAATAGTGAGACAACAAAATTAAGTGGAGCAGTTTTTGTTAAATAAATAAATTTTATAATTACTAATATTAAATTCAAAATATGTACATATTGCATATATTTCAACATAGTATATGGTTTAATAGAAATGATTTTTATAAACATATATAGCTTAACAACATTAATCAACTCTTAATATCTTTCATTTTATATATATTAAAAGTAAATATTAAAACCTATTTTATTAATTTATGAAAGTATCAATTAACTCGGATGTTAATTATATTTCTAAAATGTTTTTTTTTTAATTCTATACACTGCAATTAAGGTCATATTCATCAGGACCATATATAGAGTACAAAAAAAAATTGAATTGCATAAAAGTACTTAATCGAAACTTGTATTCCTAATCGTTGACCCCGAGTCAAGTCTTCTTCCGGAAAAACATGAATAAAAAGTTAAAGTCTATATATATATATATATATATAGAATAATCTCGAAACATCAAGTTAAAATGCTCCAAAACCAAAACACCAAAACATTATGAACACACATAATGTTAATTATAATTATAACTCCCTAACATAACTAAAAGCCTAAAACTTCTTCCTGCCATTTGCAAGAGATAGTCACTTATTGTTAATGTTTTTATTATTCCATAGTTACTTCAAGTAAATCTTGCGTTAATTAGAAAAATCAATGTAAACCAATTTATGAACACACATTAGTTTATCAAGTACTTAAATAGAAAAATAAAATCAATTAAATTACTTGAATAAAAAATAAAAAATATAAATATTTTGTATATCTCTATTGTTGATAAATTAAAAATAAAATAAAATCAATCTAGAATCATCTAAAAAAAAGCTAATTATGACATCATTATATATATATATTTTATATATTTTTTCACGAGATGGGCCATATGCTTGGGACTTTAAAATCTAAGTTATGTGAACATTTTAGTGCCACCCATTTTACTACATAGACTAGATATTTATCCGTTGTTTTATCACCATGAGTTATATTTTTTAAAATAAAATAAATTATATATAAATTAAGTAAAAATAAAAACTAGAAAAATCATGGAGATCAAAATATTCTAAAATTTATGTACAGATACTAGTTTTTCAATTCTAAAACATATTAGAATAAGTAATTAAATAAAAAAATAATACATGTACTCAAATAAAAAAATCTCATAAAGTAAATAATAAATCTTACAAATTAAAAAGTTAAACAAGAATAAAATTATAAAAATATATAATTTCATAAATTATCTCAAATAAAGTACATAATAATTAAAATAACAAAGACCAATAAATTTGATAGATAAATTTTTTTGAAAGATAGTGAAATTAAAAAAATAATTATAATTTTATAAATTATTTTAAATAAAATAAATAACAATTAAAAAAATGAGAATTAAATCTCATAGATAAAAAAAATTTAATAAGTAAATTTTTATCATCTATTTTTTTCAAAAATATATTCAGATTAAAAGTATTATTATAAAAAAAGAAAGAGATTTTATATATATATATATATGTATATATATTAAAGATAAATGTTAAATGTATCAACTCAGATATTGTGAATTATGTACTAAAACTAGCTTAAGAGAGTCATGAATTATATATATTCTACACGCGGGGATGGGAGACCGTTGCCATCATGCAGTTTTTTCCAACGCTCTCTACGTGCCAGATAATCGTTTCCAAGAGGTGGGCCCGTGGAGTCCTCTATAAATTAAAGCCTCAACCTCCTCGCTAGCTGTCCTCCATAACAAATATTGATCCCACCGTAAATTCCAAGATGTTGACGGTCCTGTTAGTAATTATGACGGTTTCCTTGCAAGGATGGCTGCCTCTTGGTTGCTTGGATGAAGAGAGGGTCGCTCTCTTGCGCCTCAAAGATTCTCTTAACTATCCCAATGGCATCTCCCTTCCCTCCTGGATAGAAGCTGACGCCCACTGCTGTGATTGGGAAGGTATTGTCTGCAACAGCAGTACAGGTCGAGTCACCGACCTCTATCTTTGGGGAGTGAGGAACGAGGAGCTGGGAGATTGGTACCTAAACGCCTCCTTGTTTCTTCCTTTCCAACAACTCAACTATCTCATCTTGGGGAGTAATCGAATAGCTGGTTGGGTTGAGAAGAAAGGTTTGCTTTCTTAAGTATTACAAAATATTTATATTAGTTTTATTTTCTTAGAATTAATGAAATAAGGTGTTGTTTAAGTAGTATCGTTTTGGTTCTCCACACAGTAATTCATCATCGAAGAAATAGAAATCATATTTAGTAAAAAGGAGTTGTTTAATTCCTTACATTATTAATATAATCATACCTCCACAGCATATTATAATCATGACATCATCACTGTAACAGTTATTCCTCTTACTTTCATCGTCATCGTTACTGCTCTTTCTTTTACTTTCACCCCTCAGCCTCTTTACATGAAGTCATAGCACCAATTACATGCCTCTCGATTAATAATAATTAAGTTACTTCAATAATATCTTCTTCTTTTTTTTTTATTCTTTCCATGAAGTCTTAATTAATTAATTTTTTATATTTTTTTTATATAGGTGGTTATGAGTTGAGCAATTTGGAGATGCTTGACTTGGAAAATAATAGCTTCAATAACAGTATTCTATCATTTGTGGAGGGGCTTCCGTCTCTTAAAACCCTATATTTAGATGATAATAGACTGGAGGGGTCAATAGACTTGAAAGGTTAGCTTTTTTATATACTATTATCTTTATAAATATTAAATTTAATTAACTCAATTATCTATTAAATTTAATTTCAAAAAACACAATTAATGAGTATTGTATTCATTTATTTTTAATATATAAATATCAAGAATCTCTGAGCGGCTTGGAGACCTTGAGTCTTGGCGGCAACAATATTAACAAGTTGGTAGCCTCAAGAGGTAATTAGTAATAAATTCACGTTACCTACCCGGCTGGTAGCATCATGAAGATAATATTAATTAGTCTTGTTTCTTCCCTAACTAACTTGCAGGTCCAAGCAACTTGAGTACGCTATGGCTATATAATATCACAACCTATGGAAATAGCTTCCAGTTACTGCAATCATTAGGAGCGTTCCCAAACCTCACAACACTTGATCTAAGCTACAACAATTATAAAGGAAGAAAATTGGGTGACGGTAAGTAATATATTTTACATATAGTGATGTTTATATAATATTTGAGATTAATTCAAAAACTCTACTTTTGAACAAGCAGAGTTGCAAGATTTAAGCTCATTGGAAATGTTGTATCTGGACGGGTGTTCTCTAGATGAACACTCCCTTCAAAGCCTTGGAGCGCTGCCTTCTCTAAAAAATCTATCATTGTATGCTCTCAGCAGCACTGTACCTTATGGAGGTAAATTAACCGTTCTGTTTTTTTTATGCCCGCTACAATTAGATGTGTCTATATAGAATTCATCTTTTATGTTTTAGCAACCCACTAAACAAGTCTTGGAGAGACAATTAAATCTCAAATTTAGAAATTAACTCAATTGAAATCTTTATTATTTTAAAATTGTACCATCCATTGAATATAAATAATATTTCACTTTAATTTTCCCCCTCTCTTAGCACCATTTTAGTGTAATGTAATTAAAATGATAACATAAAAAACAATATAACTTTATATACAGAGAGTGCTATTTTTAGAAGAAGAATAAATTAACAGTGGTCTATTTTTATTTTTTTGGGTAAGACGTATAAAAAAACCTTCAATTAATTGGACAATATAATTTCTACTCTTACCTGATGTTTTTTGTTTTTATAGCCATGATTAACAAGTAATGAATTATTTCTAATTTTAATTCCTTCTATGCTAATATAATTTCTTGTTTAATTCATCATGGGAGGCTTCCTTGATCTCAAGAACTTGGAATACTTGGATTTGAGCTACACTACTCTCAATAATAGCATCTTCCAAGCCATCGGAACGATGACCTCTCTTAAAACATTGAAATTGAAGAATTGCAGTCTAAATGGTCAATTACCTACAACTCAAGGTAAGGTTAATCACTCTTGCTCTTTCATTTCCTTTATAATTTTAATTGCATTTACGTTAATATAATTTTTAATTTTAATTCCTCAATAACATCTTCCAAACCATGAGTAAGGTTGATTGCTTTTTTATGTTTTCGTAACCTACTACACTCAAATCCAATAGAAATTAAATTCATAATATAAAAAACTAGTAAGACAATTAAATCTCAAATTTAGAAATTAACTCAATTGAAATCTTTATTATTTTAAAATTATACCATCCATTTAATATAAATAATATTTCACTTTAATTTTTCCCCTCTCTCAACAACATTTCAGTGTAATGTAATTAAAATGATAACATAAAAAACAATATAACTTCGTATACAGAGAGTGCTATTTTTAGGAGGAGAATAAATTAACAATGGTGTATTTCTTTTTTTGGGTAAGACATATAAAAAAACCTTCTATTAATTGGACAATACAATTTCTACACTTAGTTGATGTTTTTTGTTTTTTAAGCCATGATTAACAAGTAACGAATTATTTCTAATTTTAATTCCTTCTACTTTAATTTAATTTCTTATTTAATTCATTGTGGCAGGCTTTCTTAATCTCAAGAACTTGGAATACTTGGATTTGAGTTATAGTACTCTCAATAATAGCATTTTGCAAGCCATCGGAACGATGACCTCTCTTAAAACATTAAAATTAGAGGATTGCTGTCTAAATGGTCAATTACCTACAACTCAAGGTAAGGTTAATCACTCTTGCTCTTTCATTTCCTTTATAATTTTAATTGCATTTACGTTAATATAATTTCTAATTTTAATTCCTCAATAACATCTTCCAAACCATGAGTAAGGTTGATTGCTTTTTTATGTTTTCGTAACCTACTACGCTCAAATTCAATAGAAATTAAATTCATAATATAAAAAAAAACAGAAAGACAATTAAATTTCAAATTTAGAAATTAACTTAATTGAAATCTTTATTATTTTAAAATTATACCATCCATTTAATATAAATAGTATTTCACTTTAATTTTTCCCCTCTCAACAATATTTTAGTGTAATGTAATTAAAATGATAACATAAAAAAACAGTATAACTTCATAGATAGAGATTGCTATTTTTAGGAGGAGTATAAATTAACAATGGTCTATTTTTATTTTTTTAGGTAAGACATATAAAAAAACCTTCTATTAATTGGAGAATACAATTTCTACACTTACTTGATGTTTTTTGTTTTTATAGCCATGATTAATATGTAATGAATTATTTCTAATTTTAATTCCTTCTATGCTACTATAATTTCTTATTTAATTCATCATGGTAGGCTTCCTTGATCTAAAGAACTTGGAATACTTGGATTTGAGCTCCAATACTCTCAATAATAGTATTTTCCAGACCATCAAAACAATGACCTCTCTCAAAACTTTGAGCTTGCAAAGTTGCAAGCTAGCTGGTCGAATACCTGCAACCCAAGGTAAGGTTGATTACTTTTACGGTCTCTTTCTCTTGAGGTTATATATTTTTCAATAGACACTCAGAGTTTTATTTTTTTTTCTAAATTATAATGTGATCAGGCCTATGCGACTTAAATCATCTGCAAGGGCTATATATGAGCGACAATGATCTTAGTGGTTTCTTGCCTCCATGTGTGGCAAAGTTGACTTCCCTTCAACAACTAGATCTCTCTTCCAATCACTTAAAGATCCCTATATCATTGAGCCCATTATACAACCTTTCAAGTCTCAAGTATTTTGATGGTTCAGGTAATGAAATATACATAGAAGAAGATGATCATAATCTGAACCCAAAGTTCTAGTTAGAGTTCCTTTTTTTGAGAGGTCATGGACAAGCTGTAGGAGCATTTCCTAAGTTCCTTTACCATCAAGTGAACCTACAATATGTGGATCTTACAAACCTTGGATTGAAGAGAGAGTTTCCAAATTGGTTGATTGAGAACAACACATACCTACAATCTCTTTTTTTAGAAAACTGTTCTCTTTCAGGTCCATTCTTGTTGCCAAGGAATTCTCATGTGAACTTGTCATTCTTAAGTATATCCAAGAATCATTTCCTAGGCCAAATCCCTTCAGAAATCGGAGCTTATTTGCCAGGGTTAAATGTCTTAGACATGTCTAATAATGGTTTCAATGGAAGTATTCCTTCCTCATTAGGTAACATGAGTTTGTTGTACAAGTTAGACCTGTCCAACAATGTTTTGATTGGTAGAATACCAGAGTATTTAACAAGAAGTTGCTCTTTATTAGAAACTCTCATGCTTTCAAACAATAGTTTGCAAGGGCAGATCTTCTCTGAAAATATTAACTTGGAATTCTTGAGATGGTTACAATTGGATAGCAATCAGTTTGATGGTATCCCTGATAGCTTATCTAATTGCTCCTACTTGACAATGTTAGATGTCAGCAATAACCATCTCTCTCAAATGATTCCTGGATGGATAGGGAAAATGTCTTCTCTTGAATTTTTGGACCTTTCACGAAATAATTTATCTGGTCCTTTACCACCTAGCTTCGATACTTCTTCAATGTTACAATTTATTTATTTGTCTAGAAATAAGTTACTAGGACCGATCGTAAGACCATTTTATAACTACTCTGAGCTATTGGCATTAGATCTTTCCCATAATGACTTAACTGGTAGAGTTCCATAATGGATTGACAGACTATCTAACTTGAGATTTCTTCTCTTGAGTTATAACAATCTCGAAGGTGAAATCCCAATTCAATTATGCAAGTTGGACCAATTAACTCTGATTGATCTATCTCACAACTACCTTTCTGGTAATATCCTCTCTTGCATAGTATCTACTGCTTTTTTTCCATCATCAACTGATGCCTATGCTCCTGAGTCCTCACAACAATCTTTCGAGTTTACAACAAAGAATGTATCCCTTCCATATAGAGGCAGCATTCTCCACTACTTTACTGGAATTGATTTCTCATGCAATAATTTCACTAGGAAAATTCCTCCTGAAATTGGAAACCTCAACAAGATCAAGGCATTGAACCTTTCGCACAATAACTTGGTTGGACCTATTCCACCAACATTCTCGAGGTTAAAGGAAATAGAGAGCTTGGATCTTTCCCATAACAAATTGGAAGGAGAAATCCCTCCTCAACTTACTGAACTATATTATCTAGCTGTTTTCAGTGTGGCACATAATAATCTGTCAGGCAAGACACCTGCGAGAGTTGCACAGTTTGCCACGTATGAGGAGAGTTGCTATAAGGACAACCCTTTTCTTTGTGGACAACCACTATCCAAAGGTTGTGATGCGGCTATGACGCCATTACCAATGCCAACTTTAACGACCAACAAAGATAATAGTGGCTTCATGGATATGGAAGTTTTTTATGTGACTTTTGGGGTTGCATACATCATGGCGTTGCTGGTGATGAGTGCAGTTCTATACATAAATCCATATTGACGACGAGTATGGTTTCACTTTATTGAGGTGAGCATCAACAATTGCTATTATTTTTTGGTGGACAATCTTCCCATTTTATCCAAGTTTGGATTTTCATAGCCTTAGTGTTTTGTTGTGTATTCTAGTTTTAAGATTTAAACAAGTTTAAATGCAATGTTATATTGATTTTTATTTCTATTTTATTTTTGTTTTTAGCTTCTATGTGACATATAATAATGAAGTTTCTTCACTGATTGCTCTGAGAATATAATAATAAACTATATTCTCCCTGTTTTGTTTTTGTTTTTGTATATTATTTATAGCATCACGAGTTTTCCTAGTTTCTACATGAATTAATTAGAGGATGTTTTGGTATTCTGGATTGGGTTTGGCAGACTGTATGTTTAAATAAAATAGATTACTAAAAGGGATCTATTTTGATTATAATTTGGTGTGGGAGATTCTCTGCATGCCTACATAGAGTTGGCTTCTTGAAACTACAAAAAATATACATAGATGTATGCCCAAACCAGTACTGGGTAAATCAAGATAAACCAGGATTGCCGAGGAAGAGGCTGTTCAGGTTAGTCCGAACAGGGTTCTATAATCATTAATTGTACAATCAACCCTAATTAGAATTTCCCAACAAAGAATTAACTAAAGACTTTAGTTAATGCCGATAAACATGAGTAAATGATTTGTTATAGAGAAAACCATGTATTTAATAACTATTGTTAAGATACAGGTTCTAGAGCCATAAACCACTCATATTTACTTGGGTTGATCCCAAACTGAGACAAATCTATTTTGTCCAGTTCGGAGAACCTTCAAACAAAAAGAAAGTTAAACCTTGTAAAATTGGCTATCATCAAAAGGACAAGAAACAGAACAAGAAGGATCAGCCTCGCATTTCTTACATAAGTAAAAGAATCCACTTGCTTACAGTACATATAGAATAAGCATTAATAATTACGTTCATCTAGATCACCCGAACTACCTGCAACATCTAGGGCCAACCTAAATACAACAAACAAGGATATGGTTAGTTGCACTATCTGAGTAGAACACACCTCTAGTACCAATATTACTTAGGATTCTTTGCTAGTCTTCCAATTTCATTGGTCCTGATGAAGAGGTTACATCATTCATTACTTCTGCACCAAGGTCTGAGACAACTAAGTTTCCATTCTTGAGTGATGAGCAAATATCTCATCAGAATAAAAGAAAATAGCCACGTAACATATACTGGACCATTTCTTTTTGGTAATAAAAGTGCTCCTTAACCTTTTTAAAGTTATTTTACAATGAATCACAACCATTAAACATTTATATCCATAGACAAACACCAAGTTATAATTCTAAATTCCATATAAAAGATGCCCTAATTTTTAGAATTTACCCCGTGGAAGTCTGTGCAAGGGCATAAGGGGATGAAGGGTTTGACTTGTCAAGAAATGATTTTGGAAAATTTATTGATATTTCTCAAATAACTAAGATATGAGTCTTTATCAAGGCAAGAAAATAGGTTCTCCAAAATGATTGACCAAAAGGAGAGAAGGAAGGCTCATTCTATTCCACTGACTCTTAGTCTCAAAGAACAGAACATTACTTAGCTCTATATCCTTACTCTTGCTATATCAACCCTTAGAGTTGAAGCATCATCTTTGAGTATGCTTCTTTGCTATAATAAATATACCTTGATGAGATATTATCTTCAAGCATGTCTTCAAAAACTTGGAAAGGAGTAGAAGTATCAGGCTCTTCTTCATCAAGGAACTCTACTGGACAATGGACAACAAGATAAAGCAGCGATGTTGCTGATGGAAAACCTTCACTCTTGAATAAGTGCTGAAGTTATATGCCAGGTCATTAGTTTGAAGGTGTAAAACTGGTTGGTAAAATTTCAAGAAGCCTAGTTCACACATATAGAGTGGGCAACTAAAATACATAAATAAATAAACACGAAGTAGAAAGCAGGAAATCCAGTTAGTCTAATATGATCTTTATGTGAAATAGAGGTTTTCTTTGTGAAAATATAGAGATGGGAGGAGATAAATATAGATGCAAGATTAAAAAAAAAAACACTTTGTGAGAGAGTTGACCATAAAGTAATTTTACAACTTTCTGATGTGAAATTAGCAAGAGTGATGTATCAACTACACCAAATTGTTTGCATTTAAATGCAAAGTCTAATCTTAAACCATAAGAGATTAAACTTTGCATTTAAATATAAGCCAAGATGATTAGGAACAAAATAATGAAGAGTAGAATGGCTAACAAAGGACTTAAAACACAAAAGTATTTACCAAATGGATGATTTATATAATTTTTGACAGAGCTACATAATTGAGAATCATCTTTAGCTTTCTGCTCTTGCAAACATATTACATAATTTTCCAAAATCATACAACTAACAGTTGAGTCAATGTTACACATAAGAGAGTGGAAAACACAGAAAATGAAGTTGACCTGCATCCAAATAAAGACTTTTGATCATCAGTATTGAATTTTAAGATGTAACTCTTCTCAAAGCTTGATTAACTTGAATAACCCAAAGAATTATGAATCTATGATATTACAATCAATTATTAGAGTCCAATACCTCCCATCTAAGAAAAAAATTAAGAGAGAAAAGTGTACTTCTCAAAAACAGCCTTTTCAGGAAAAAATAATATGATCCTATTAGTCAACACGTCAAGATAAAGCTACCAAGTTCTCACCTCAAAAGAATATTAACAAAACAACCAACAAAAAAAGAAATAAAAACCAATGTTGGAAGAGAGAAACAAAATTCCCCAGGCTAAAAAACATAATAATAACTAGGATACATCTTCCACGTCATTCAAATTCCTATCAAACCACTGGAAATGAAGCAAACCCTCATCACCTTAGAACAATTCAAAAATTTCAACTTCAAACAGGAAACAAGATGCTAGAAACACATTAACTAGTACTTAAGATAAACGAAAACAACCAAAGTAACTAAAAATCTTTACACATGCATAAATTGTCGCTACACGACGTTGGGCGATGGCTCCGCTCCTTTTTTGTTTGTTTTTTTAAAACAAAAAAAGAATCTATTTTTTATTTGATTGGAAAAATAAAGATTTTTATTGGAGTCGCCATCTAGTAATTTGAGGGAACTAGAAATCCAAAATTAGACACTGGTCCCAGAGATTCGAGTACTGGGTTAGTTATGATTAAGGGAAGGTAGACACCACCATTAAAACATCCTTTCAGAGAAAGGTTACCTTTACTTGTGTGTTTTTCTTATTTGATTCAAATGCTATTATATTTTGAACTTATTTGTATTTTTTTTTAACATGGTTAACGTCGGTCCCTAAAAATAGAAGACACATTAAAAATAACATCAGTCCCTAAAATTAAAAGACTTTGTGTAAAATGTTGACGTTTATCCCTGAAAAGGAGAGTTACATCTGATTTACCAAAATAAATAATAATGGACATAATCCATAATTGGTATTTAATTTCTTATTTTTTTTGACATCGGTCCTTTTCTATAAATAAAAGAGACGTGTCGACAAATAATATTTATTTTATAAAATAAATATTATTTTGATATCATTGACAAATAGATATATCAATTCTTGAAAATTGAGTTTTTGACCCATGAATAGTGATATGATAAAATGGGTGTTAAACCTGCATCGTTTTTGTTTTTTTTCACGTGCAAAAATTTACATGTATTTATATATAAAAATATCAAAAAATACCATAAAATATCATAGAAAATTACATGAGTACCCCTGTATAGGCAAAAGACTGAAATACCCTCGGATTTATCGAAAATTTCCAAAAATGCCACTGTGGCGCGTGTGGCTCACACGCGGTTACTGTTGACGGCGGCGAAATTTTCCGGTGAGTTTCAGGCCAAAAGATGGTCGATTCTGGTATATATGAGGACGCGGATTCTGATGGTGGTGGTCTCGTTGGCCGTTGATGGCTGAGGAGGGACAATCAACGACTTGAATGTCGATTGGCCGATGTCGGTCGCGGCCTTTTGCCGGCAAAAATCACCGGTGAAAAGGTGTAAAAAGGCCGGGGTTTTGCTTCAGAGGAGGCTATTCACGTTTCTGTGGCTGTTTCAAGGCTTGAAACGGCCGGAAATGGGAGATCGGCGGAGAGAGAGGGAAGCGCCGGCGAGAGGAGAGAGAAGCTCTGGGTTATGCTATGGCGTGGACGAGTGTATAGTGCGCTCGTGCCTCGGAAGGCTTTGAACCGTTGGATCTCGGATGAACAGATCGTGCGGCGGCGATTCGTTTGATCTTCAAGTTGATCGGGCGGTCAGGATTGAATGGGCTACGATCTGGTGTAAGACAGCGTACTGAGTGCTTGGTACACCTGCTGACGTGGCGCAACAGGATCAAAATCTGGTGTGGTAAAGCCTATTTTATCCTAAAAAATCAAAGGCTCAGATCTAAATACTATTAGATCTAACGGTTGGAATATTTTTGATATTCTTTAATTTACTAAAAAAACTTTAATAAAAAAAATAAATAGTATGCAAATAGTAACACAAACAGTAATACTCGAATTCTGAATTGAGATTCAGAATGAATATTTTATCTTTTTCTCCCCCCTCTCTTTCTTGATTTCATTGCTATTTATAGCAAATGAAATTCAGACCCGTGATTATGAAAATAATCACGGGATTATTAAAATTTTCAACTCCACCGTTTAAAAATCAAATAATATTTATTTAAAAATAATATTTATTTAAAAATCAAATAATCACGGGATTACTATTTGTCTTATTATATATAATAATACTAAATATTAATAATAATATTTATTTATAGGGATAAAAATTAAAAAATTAAATAGTATTATAAAAAGTTTTTTCATCCGCTGTAAATCAATTTTAAATTACAAAAAAAATCTTTATACGGGTATCAACTCGATGGACCGGTTTTTGACCAAAAATACCAGTTTTGATCAAAAATAATTTGAAACTCATTTTTTTATCGCGGTCGACATGGTAGGACCCGTATTGACCCGGTGGACTCGGTTTTGACCGAAAATAATAGTTTTGACCCGAAACAGCCCGGAACTCATTTTTCATCCCGGTCGACATGGTGGGTCCCGTTTGACCCAGTGGACTCGGTTTTGACCGAAAACGATGGTTTTGACCCGAAACGGCCTGGAACTCATTTTTCAATCTTGTCGACATGGTGGGACCCGTATTGACCCGGTAGACTCGGTTTTGACCGAAAATGATGGTTTTGACCTGAAACGGCCGGAAGCTCATTTTTCATCCCGGTCGACATAGTTTAACCCGTAATAACTTGGTGGACTTGATTTTGGTAGAAAGATGCGGTTGACTCGAGAAAATATATTTTAAACTCTTTTTTTTTCTTTTTTATATTTATTATATTTTTTTCATGAATAATAAGATAAAATAACATTCAAAAAATTTTAATGAATCTAAAATTGGGTTACAACACTCTATATAATACAAAAAAACCAATAGACATCAATTTACCCTTCCAATACGAACAAGTCCCTTTTGAGAATCAGAAACAACCTTTTTTTCATAGAAAACCATTTTACCAGCATGAAACTCCAACACAATTTCCTACCATCAAAACAACCACAACACCCTAGCACAACCCTATCAAGAAAAATATACTTGCATATTCAAAAAAGCAATTACAGGATCTAATAAATAAGAAATAGAAACCATCTAGGTGGTGGTCAAGTGGTAAGGACTTGGGATCAAGGGGTTTGCTCCCTCTGTGGTCTCAGGTTCGAGTCCTTGGTTGCTCATATGATGGCCACTGGAGGCTTACATGGTCGTTAACTTCAGGGCCCGTGAGATTAGTCGTGGTGCGCGAAAGCTGGCCCGGACACCCACGTTAATCAAAAAATAAGAAATAGAGATTTTAAGCTAAACCCACAATTTTAAAGGTGATTTGATTTACTAGCATTGCTGGAATATCTTCAGCTGATGAAGAACCTATTGTTCGCATGCTTCCTCTATAAAAGCTGCCTTTCTTTCAACACTGTAAAGAAGAACAAAAAAGAAGGAAAAATCAAATGCCCAAATCATAGACAACAACAGAAAAAAATAAAAGAAAATCTAAAGCTGGAAAATTAATGGAATTATTTGATTGATTTCTAGAGAAAGAGGGCTTGGGGGATTGGAGTGTTGTAGTGGGTTATCTTTTGGAAGGTCACAAGTATATGGAGGTTGTTGAAGTCTATGCTGCAACACTTCTTGGCACAACTCTGAAAGATTTGGATTCCTTGGGTTGAGGAAGCTGCATTGCCTGAGGAAAAACGACAGGTAAGATTTAAAATATTGGGTCTCAGCCACTTTTTAATTAGAATCGCTTTAATTAATTGTATTCTGATGGATGTCCTCGGCACAAATTAAGGAGTCATGGAATTTTGACTAACCTATTCATAGGAATATTATCATTCTGTCCTATCTTTATATGTACTGCCATGTTTTTTTCCAGGTACTTTTGAGGCGACTACGCTCTATATATCCTCTCAAAACATTCAATTCATCACAGCTCTCCTCAGTTTTGCAAGAAAATAACCGTGAAGCTCATTATTCTCCCTCAAAAGATATAAATGTTATTGAGGGATCGGATCTCCAAAAGACTTAGAAAACAATTTCCTAGCTGCCTATTGAGGAGGTTAGTACAAAACAAACAATTTTGCATGTAGATCCATGTTTTTGGTGGTTCCGGCCATTCACCTTGAAGTTTGGGAATTGCTCGGGTGGAGGTAGTTGTCTTCCCTTGTTAGCAGTTTCAAAGAACTCTTTCAATAGTATTTACTTAGATCACAATTATAGGTTGCTGAATTTTGAATTAGAAATGGTTGTAAATTTGAATTAGGTATCAGATTTCCCTTTCTATCTATTCAGCTGCAAAGAAGGCCATAGTAGACCTGTGGCAGTTTTCAATCTCATATCAAGTGAACCCTTAGCTGCAGTTCGACCTCTCCCAACTGCAACACGAGGAGGACGGTGATGACATCATTTTTATAATCAATGCTTAGGATACTCTCCTTTTGGTAGCCAAGTCACATTCTGTCATTCTTTTGAGGAACGTGGAGGTAGCTCAAATTAAATTGTAATAATGCGTCTGATTATCTACAACTAGTAGCGCAATAATATCAATCACAGAATAATGTTATGTAACAAATGATATCAATGCAACGTTAGACTTTTGGACCTTTCACTCCTTCTTTTTCCCTTTTATTTCCCAGTTTCACAAATTTGCAGATAAAAGGCATTACACTATCATGCATCCACGAGCTCCGTCTACTTCCGATTAATGTTCCATTTTCTGTCTTGTCTATAGGTTCTCTCATGAAGAAAATGGTGATCTTCTGATGTAGGAGGGTTTCGAGGTGATCAGATCCTGATCATAAGCCTTCAGCCCAAGGCATAAAGGCCAAGTATGAGGCAATGCTTAGCATTAAGATAGTATATACTGGTTCTCAAATTATTTAATTTGGTGGAAGAATAGATAGGAATTTTCCACTATCTTAGATGGGGTTCACTTCTGCAACAATCTTTCAGGGCTCGTTGACAGAATCCAGTCTGTTATCCCATAAAGAACATCCATTCTCTAGGGTATGTTTGGAATGCCAAATGCTGGAGCTCAAATGCTGCAAGGATATGCTTGGCAATAGTTGTAATCTACGGAATCACCATAGATGTCCTTTGCCTCCTTGTAATCACCAGAAATTCTCAGGCTGGCCAGGTCAGGAGTGATGTGTTTGTTCGCCACTGTGTCAGGATACCATAACACAGGATACCATGCTTGTGAATTTTCTAAGGTGGACATGTTGGCAGTAGGAGCTAGTTGGAAGAGAGGAGGGTATATAAAGCTGGTGGTCCATAGCAAAAACGACATGTATCATCTGCGTGGTATCTGTTGCTGCAGATTTGACATGGTCCCTTCCTCTTGCAAAATTTTTGCCTGTTTTTGCATGTCGTTTGCCTCAGAAAGGTTGGCCACCAGAGGAGTATAAGAAACAATTTTAACCTCTTTATAATTTTAATTATCACGTGCTCTCTTCCCTCTCTCCTCTACACCTACAAATATAAATAATTATAACTATAAAATTTNGGGGGGGGGGGGGGGGGGTTGTGGAAGTCAAAAGAAAACAGCCTAGAAAAAGAAGTAAGAGAAGTGTTAATTGAAGGCAACTAACACATGGCGATTGATGTAATCAACCTGTGATTCATGTCTTAAAACGGATCATGAACAAAACCAAATAATTTATAAGGTACTTGAAATTATGGTAACAATTGATTTTTAAAATATTTTTCATTAAAAATTTATTTTTGATATCCGCATGTTAAAATAATCTAAAAATATATATAAAAAATTAATTTTAAATAATTTATTTAAAAAAAATTAATCATCTCTGTGTGGGCTTCCACAACCAAATTAACTTCAGACTTTCTATACATATTTTTAATTGTAGAAAAAAACTTCATGAAATAATAAGTTAACGTAATTTAAAGATTGAGTAACACAGTTAATTTATCTTTGGTGAAGATAATGCATGGTTACTATGTATCAAAATCTAACATCATCCAAAATAAAGAAGAGAGAAGTAGCTTTTATCCGTGGCTTGATCGTAGACTGAAATAAAATACATGACATTATTTGGGAAAAGTCGCTATAGATAGAGGATGCATAATCATGGACATAGCTAGAAAACAGATTGTGTGAGAACTTATTTAATGTATAGCTGTTCTCACAAGACAGTACTCTTGTTACAACGACAGGTACTTCATTATTCATTCTTGCTTTTATCAGCACTTTTAGTCTATTAAAACTAACACAGTTTTGTCCTATGACACGTCTTGTTGTGCTAGTTTGTCTGCAATTATTCAAGTAGTGGGTTTTAAATCTATTTCCGGAGAGAAATAAATATTACTTGATAAATTGAAACACATCATGAATGAGTAGGGTACATCAAAGACTTGTGGACATTATTATTATTATTATTATTTGATTCGATCATAATGGAGCAATATTGATTTTAATACAGGTTTTGTTATTGTTTGAAGACAAAAAAGATAAAGACAAGAAACATATCTTCTTCTTTTTGTTACGTTCTGTTTTGAAATGATATAATATATTTTAATATTATCATAATAATATATTTATTTTATATAATTGTCTTTGTCCTTCCAATTAAACACATTTATGTTTTTTTAAATCTATTTTCTTCTATTCTAAAATGCACTTACCAAATACAAAAATGGCTAATTTTTTATAAATAGTTATAACTCAGCAGCTGAGAGAAGTCTAATTCATAATTGGTTCATGTTTGATCATGAATTTATTGTCGTTTCTAACCAAGAAAAATCTAATAAATTTAACTGAAACTTAAATATAAAAAAATGAGATTTTAGTAAATTACATGCCTTATTAAGTCATAAAAAAATATTTCTGTCATAAATTGACAAAAAAAGAAAAAAAAAGAAGTCCTGATTAATTGATCCACATTTTAATTTGACTCTCCATCTTGATAAATTAAGATTTTATGTAAAATTAATATGAGTTTTAGTACTATAATTACATGGTATTGGAACTTGATTAATTTATCTATTATTATTACAAGAGAAAATTAAAAAAAAAAACTCTTTTAAAACTGTTTTTATTATCGTCTGGGACTAAACAATATCCTTTTAAAAGCAAACAGCTATGCTTAGGAAAGTTTTTAAGTCCTGGCACCATGTTACCACAAAATCGAACTATATATTACTTATTTCTCAAAACTTTTGATAGGGTTAGTTATTTCTCAAGGTTTCTTAAGCACATTAATTTCTCAACATTTTCAAAATCTAATCTATTTCGTATATTTTTTTACATGTTTAGCATTTTTTTCATATTTTATTTTTGTTCGAGTACCCAAAAAAATGAAAATAAAAATAAAAATAAAAATAGTGAGTGTCAGTAGGGAGCTAGCTGGAGAATTTTAAAAAATTAAAAAAATAAAAATAAATATCTTTATCCACTTTTTTTCATAATCTAATCCTGCACTTCATTTTTTTTTTAATCCTAATTAAACATACCCAATTGAGGGTTCCCTTAAAAATCTCTCTCTCTCTCAGTAAATAACAGGGTAGCTGACCTCTCTCACTCTAGGTATAGAATGACGTCTTTTCATAGACGAAGATTGGTATTCATGCATAAATTTTTCTTCCATAGGTTCTTTATTGATTGTTTACTTAGTGAGCAAAATTATACGTTTTAACAATTATATAATATAATTGTAGTATTTTACTTTTTAATATTCTACCATGCATTCAAAAGAATCTCTCATGATAGTTTTTTTTTTCATGTGTTGTATAAAACTTTTGGCTCCATTTGAATGAGATTATCTTCAATAACATTGCCCCTAACCTTTAAATTTATTCCTCCATGATGCGTTAAAATATTGTTTTATGGTTGAGGATTGATTCCGGCTCTTAATATAAAAAATATTTAGTGAGGAGGAATTAGTTTTTTTATGTTTTTTCATCCCCACTGATTATTGCACTTCCTGCTTCATGCCTTAGCTTTTATGCTTTCCTTTTATTTTATGTTTTTGTTTGTTCATTTAATGTAAGTTAGACCTTTATCTTTGTAGCTATTTTTTTAATAAACCTTTTGATTATTACCAAAAAAATAAATATATTCTACCCTTTTTCATATATTTTTTTGTTACAACTTCTTTGATGTATTGTAAAAGAAACCAATTTTTTTTTTGTCATTTATTTTAATTATAAGAAATCAAAGGATGGATTAGACGATATTTGATGGAATACTAATGGTTTCATGTGTGTGTGTGTATATAATTCTTATTTAAGCCCATCTTCTAGTATTTTTTTTCTTTATTATAAATAAAGCTCTTAAGAGAAAAAATAAACTTGAGTTTAATATGGATATTTTTTTTATTAGTACCATATATCCCCAAGGATTGGCATAAAATGGTCTAATTAATTGATTAATTAATCCATTATAAAATGAAATAATTGCACCCTTTAGAGTTTATTTCGTTTTATAACAAGGTCATTCATTAGAGTTGATGCTTCAATTATTGGTTTGAACCTTCCTCAATTCCTACCCGTAACACTCTCGCACTTTTTTGTTTGAAATTGATACAAAACCCACCACAAATCATAAAATTAATAAGAGAAGAAAAAAAAAACATAATAATTGGTAATTGTAACATTTCTTTTTTGAAAAAATTAATACTTCACAACAATCAATCACGGGTCTATTTCTTCATTTTATTAAAAGGTGTTACAAATCTTGCCACAATCAAGAATACAACTTAAAGCCTGATATGAGGTTGGTTAACCTGTGATCTACAAAATTTGAGGCCTTGCTTAGACTGAATTTCAACAAAAAGAAAAAAGAAAAATTTACCTATCATGATCTAATAAAAAACTCAGGTTGATATAATAACTGATTAATCTAAAAAAATTCAATCAAAACTCGTTAATTTTTTTTTAATTTTTTAAAATAATATTATTTTTATTTTCTTTAAATAATAAAAATAAAATCGATGTAGTTAACTCGAGTAAAGTAATCTGTGACTTACAACTTGTTCAAACTATGGATATAATATATCTTTCAATAAAGAATCATGTAATGAGACAAGTGAAATGAATTCTAACAACAGACCACTGATTTGAAACTTTGTATGCCGCTGCCTCCCATGTTGATGAGAGTATTACTCTTTAGATTATACATTATCAATATTTTAATATCATTTTACAAGTTAACGTTTCCTCCTGAAAAATATTTTCACGGAACTCAACTTGCAATAGCTCCTCTCATTCATCAAAAGGTTCAGATTATATATATATATATATATAGCCTTCTTCTTTCGAGGTTATGACCTAAATGTCTAGATATTGAAATTCCACATCTCAACTATCTTTGACCCGAAATGTGTGTGTGTAGAAGTGAATTTATTACTCGCATTTTATTTTATTTCTTTTATTTTAGTATCTCAAACTATTTTTGATAAAAAAAAACAGTATTTCCATTAATGTTAACCATGGGCAATGATTTAAAAACACGACATGTGTTATCCACCCTGAATCAAGGATTCTTGGGGAAGTGTTGTTCAACATGTCACTCTACCATTGGACAGACTTAAATACGCTCTAATCCAAGGTTAACTTCACCACCTCCCTACCAAGAATTGTGAACCATGAACATCGTTCCCTATATATAGAATCACGGACCCTCTTCCCAATTTGCTCCCTTAGTGGACTACAATACTACATTTTCCTTTCAAAGTGATTAGGGATGACAATTATTTGTTCTTTTAGTAAAGCCTCGCACCATCTTTGTAGCTCTACTTGGTGTCTAATGTCATGTTTCTACCGTCTAATCCTTGTTAGAGTGAATTCCTTTTGTATTCAACTTTGTTATTTTCTCTCCGTTTCTTTCTTTGGTTTTGTTGTTCTGAAGGTTTTGAAGCCAAGAACCCATGATTCTTTTAAGCCTAGGAACTTAGATCTGTTCTTCACATCCGTGTCTGCCACCACAGTTTCAAGTATGTCAACTGTTGAGATGGAAGTTTTCTCAAATTCCCAACTCCTCGTTTTGACCATTTTAATGCTCATTGGTGGAGAAATCTTCACTTCCATGGTTGGACTTCAATTCAAGAAGTCTCAACTTAAGAAAATGGAAAACAAAATTTCTTCCCTTGCAAACAATGATCCTAGCACTTGCCAATCTGGGTTGGTAATGACAGAAAAACAAGATTTTGAAAATCTTGAATCAGGAAATCATGAAACTTCATTAGATAGTAGTGTAGATTTCTTGAAGTACAAATCAATCAAGTTTTTGTGTTTTGTGGTTTTGGGATATTTTATAGTTATTCAAGTTCTAGGAGTTTCCCTAGTTTCAACCTACCTAGCTCTTGTTTCTAGTGCAGGAGAAGTGCTAAAAAACAAGGGGCTAAACTTGCTAACATTTTCTATCTTTTCCGTTGTTTCAACTTTTGCCAACTGTGGTTTTCTTCCAACAAACGAAAACATGGTGGTCTTTAGGAATAACTCAGGCCTCCTACTCATCCTCATCCCTCAAATTCTTCTTGGAAACACCCTGTTTCCCTCTTGCCTAAGATTCTGTATTTGGTTCGTGGGAAAGTTTTTCAAGAGAGTAGAATCAAATTACCTCTTGAAGAAAACAAGTGAAATTGGGTATTTTCACTTGCTACCAAGCCAGCATTCTTCTTATTTGGTCGTTACTGTTTTTGGGTTTATCATCACTCAATTTATATTATTTTGCTCCATGGAGTGGAATTCAGCTGGATTAAGTGGTCTAAATTCTTACCAAAAAACTATAGGAGTACTGTTTCAGACCATGAATGCAAGATATGCTGGAGAAAGCACCGTGGACCTCTCAACCATCTCCTCAGCTGTCTTGGTGCTGTTTGTGATCATGATGTAAGTGTTCTCTTTCCTCTCAGTCTAAGTTTAAATAACGCATAAATCCTTGTTCTCTTTCCTCTCTATCTAAGTTAAAATAACGCGTAAATTGATAGCCTATGCTTTCTATGTATTTTGTCTTTAAGAAAGGTGGCATTTTCCCCATTTTCCTTTTGTTGTTTTGGTAATTGGTACACATAATCAGAAAAGGTACAAATTAAATAAATCATTAAAACAAATGTGAGGAATGAACTAACTATATAATAAATAGTAGATTAAGTTAGTCCTCATATGCAATTCATTTACTTTTCTTTTTTTATTATGAATTAGTTTCTATTCATAATATTTTTGTTATATTATAAAGTGGCTTTTTTTAATTATTATAAAGTAATTTCTATTTATCAGATCAATCTAGTGATTCGCAAACTTAAAATTTAATCTAAATTAATTTTAAATTAAATCAAATATGAGTTGTTCTACTTAATTATAGGAGTCAATCTGCAATTTAAATTTAATTAGAAAAGTTTGATTGATCTCTAGATTTTCTTTTAAAAAGACTTGGTTTTAGATTGAAGGTTAAGTACCCAAGTTAATTTGCTGTAAGGATTTAATAACTTTGTATTTCATTGTTATTTTATTGAATAATTGGAAAATCCTAATCAAACTTGTAAAGCCAATAATGTAACCTAGGATACGAAATCATCTTAGGATTACTGAGGTAGACTTTAATGTAAGATTTTATATGACTTGAAAACTCCACTTCTGACCTTACCAAAAGAATTCATATTTTATTTTCGTTGTCAACTTCATAAAATATTATTTCTCTTACTAAGAAAATAGAATATATACATTGAAATAGCTTTATCCATTTTATTTTGCAGGTATCTTCCTCCTTATACTTCTTTCATCCCCATAAAAGATGACGAAGAAATATATAAGAAGAAAAGAAACAGAAGGGAAAAGCTTTCGGAGAGTATACTGTTCTCTCAACTATCATATTTAGCTATTTTCATCATCCTTGTATGCATCACAGAGAGGCAAAAACTGAAGGAAGATCCTCTCAATTTCAATGTATTGAATATTGTGGTTGAAGTAGTCAGGTACAAATATTTTTGTCTTTTTTTCCTTGTGGATATTGAACTCAATTTTAATTATAATTGATGAAATAAATGTAGTAATTAGCTAACTAACATCTTTGATTCTTTTCTTTTTCTTTTTTGTTCTGATGCAGTGCTTATGGAAGTGTAGGGTTTACAACAGGTTACAGTTGTGACCGGCAAACACAACCTAATAGTAATTGTGTGAACAAATCTTATGGATTCTCAGGGAAATGGAGTGATGAGGGGAAGATTATTCTCATAGTGGTGATGATGTTTGGTAGACTTAAGAAGTTCAGTATGGATGGTGGCAGAGCTTGGAAACTCTTGTGATGGAGACATGGAATATCAGCAATATATAGTGGTGCCTTGCATGTCTATATAATTAATTAGTCCTCAAATTAGAGGCATAATTATTCCTCTCTTCTTCTTTTAGGAGAGAGCAGGTATTCAACAAAGTACATAATATAAATGAAGCAATTAGACTAGTTGTACTCCTTTTTTTTTTTTAATGAAAATAAAATTCTTCGCTGATGAGGTTGGTTGACCTGTGATGAAATTTGAGGTCTAACTCACCTATTGTGATCCAGTTAAAAACTAGAATTAATGTAATACCTGATTAATCTAAAAAAACTCAATAAAAACTTGTTAATTTTTTTAAATCATTTTTATTTTTTTATAAAAGCAATAAAAATAAAAATCATCTAGTTAACTCGAATCCACTAACTTGTCACTTGCAGCTTTTCCAAACTAAATTGATTCAGATTTAAAAACTACGGATTTAATATATATATATATATATATCTTTCAATAAAGAATCATGTAATAAGACAAGTGAAATGAATTCTAACAGCAGACCGTTGATTTGAGACTTTGCATGCCGGTGCATCCCATGTTGATGAGATACATTACTCTTTAGAATATACATCATCAATATTTTAATGTCATTTTACAAGTTAACGTTTCCTACTGAAAAAATATTTTCATGGAACTCAACTTGCAATAGCTCCGTCATTCATCAAAAGGTTCGGATCGATTATATATATAACCTTCTTCTTTCGAGGTTATCACCTCAATGCCTAGATATTGAAATTCCAAATCTCAACTGTCTTTGACCCGAAATATGTGTGTGTAATTGTGAATTGTGAGTAGAAGTGAATTTAGTACTTGAATTTCTTTTTAGTATCTCAAACTATTTTTGATAAAAATAAATAAATATTTTTATTAAAATAAGTATTAACCATGTACATGTTATGTCAATTCCTACAAGCTATATTAATAAAGGATTTTTGCTGATTCAGTTCGATTCAATTTTAATTTAAAAATCAACCAAACTGAATTACAATATTTTTATTAAAAATTAACCAAACTAGATTGGAAACCAGTTTGGTTAAATCTCAATTTTTTAAAGAAAAATCTGGTATAAAAGTTGGTTTTTTTAAAAAAAATTTGGCTTAGCTTTCTTTAAAATTTAAAACAAACTATAATTTGCAGTTAGCCTTCTTTCATATCTTTCACAGTTCAAAGATGAAGGCGAGTCGGAATTTGAAGTAAGCCCGTTAATATTTTCCATCTTATCAAACAACCGTTTTGTTTGAGCCAAAAATTCCTCTGACTCCAAAATTTGTAATATTAAAAGCATTGAAATCAACAACCAACCATCCACGCTTGATATGTGGTTGGTCATGGATATTTGCTTTCTCGTCAGTTAAAGGATGCAGAAATAATATATTTTTAATAAATGGTATAAACCCCCAACCCGACCCCAAGTATATTTTTTGTAGGATAGTTAAATCCACTCGGTCTGCTTTCAATGTGCTCACCTTTTTGGTGGATCCATATTGTACCAATCCTTGTGATTCCACGGATATTACTGCAATTGTCTGCAAATGAAAATTAATAGTCAATACAAATGATTAGGGTGTTGGATGAAAAAAAGAGATATACAAAGCTCGAATGAATTTCACGAGAAATATCATAAAAAGAAAATGAGTTATAAAAGTAAAATTTTGCGTTCCAACATGCAGTACCTTTATTCCAGAAGAAAATTGGCGATGAATTTCAGAATCACCCTGCAAGAAAAGGAAATTTTCAGGCAAGCAGAAACAAGTCAGCTATAACATTCAAGAATTTTGGGCAATTTTTTAAAAAGAAAAGAAAAGAAAAGAAATAATAAGAAAAATATTTTCCATGACAACTAGCACAGGAGTGAATGGTAAAGAAGAAGCAAAGGACGAAGTACTTGGAATATATCCTGACCTCCAATAGAGGCAGCAGAATTCCAGCCTCCATCACTAGCATCTGAGAAAATCTACTGGTGCTTTCCAGTGGAAGTAGCCCGGCCAACAATTCTGAATTAGACCATGACAACTGCATTAACCCTATTAAAGTTTCTTTTAAAGCTTGGAATAGAAATCATTGAAAAAATGGTCGAAAAAAGGTTGTCTTCTGGAAATTTACAAAGAATGATCGAGGAAAATCACTATATATCTGAAACAGAATATCACATAAAACTTACCCTTCACCTAGCATATGGGCCTTTGAAATCATATTGTTAACTACAACTCTCATTTCCTCTTCATAGTACGCATCTTCCATGGTTAACAACCTGGTCACATCTCAAAGAGACAGATGAAGGGGGCAAGAGGTGTGGGTTGTTTACTTATTGATCGGCTAGGAAAAAAAACAGATGAAGGGGCAGGAGGCAAAGAGAATGAAAATTGAAAGGGAAAAAAAAAAGAATTGGTCTAGTATAGACGACAGCTTCAGAAGTAAATTGTAATGTCATTTGGGTTTAGGTTTACTATACTATTTATACTAAGTCATTTTTAACTTTATTTTATGGGTGGACTGGTTTAGTTCATTGGTTTTAGTAGCAAAATCGAAACCGAATCAAACCGGAAAGATTTCTAGTTTTAGTAATCGATTTAATTGGTTTTTCATCTTTATTTGGTTTTTTCTATTAATTTTTCATATGTTTTCTCGGTTTTTTTAGTTACTTGGTTTTTTTAAACACCCCTAATTTCTACTTTGTAAAATATTCTCTACTTTTTATATTATTCATCTGTTCAGCAACTATGTATATATTGGGTAGTAAAGAAACATATTCTACTTAGAATCAGATTCTAAATTGGATAATAATTTTTACAAGGAAACAAACAGATTTCCTATAATGTTAGGATCTATACATATCTTGTCAGCTAACACTCCTCCTTACATAGATGTTTATCATGTCCAACTTGCTAATTATACAATAAAAATCATTGTTTGATATTGTCTTAGTGAGGACATCAACTAATTCGTTTGCAAAGTTAACAAACAAGAAACATACAATTTGTATCTAGTTTCTCTTTGATAAAATGACAATTTATTTCAACACATTTAATTCGATCATGCTGAATAATTTTGTGTGCAATATGAATTGCCGTATTATTATCATAGTACAAATTAATAAAATCTATATATTTGATCTCTAAATCCTTCCAAATACTCTTGATCTATAACAACTCACATATTCCTTGAGTTATTCCTCTAAATTCTACTTCTACACTAGATCTTGCTACAACTTTCTATTTTTGGTTATTTGATCTCCTGCCTATTTTGCATTAGTATAGCCTTCAAAATTTGAGACAACATCTTTCGAGTACAATAAACCTTTACCAGACACACTTTTAAGATATCTCAAGATCTTGTAGACTATATCCATATGCTCCTCACTTGGTGCATGCATAAATTAACTCATAATACCTTCAATATATGTTACATACAGCCTAGTGCGGGTTAGATAGATTAGCTTACCCCACAAATCTTTGATACTGGCCTATATTTGTAGGGATTTGATCTAGAAGGATTCCAAGTTGATGATTCATTTGTATTAGTGTTTCAACTAGTTTGTAGGCGAGCATCCTAGCCTTATTTAGAAGATCCAATATGTATTTATATTGTGAGAGGGAAATTCCTTGTTTGGACCTTGTTACTTCAATACCAAGAAAGTACTTCAGTTGTCCTAAATCTTTCATTGCGAACTCTTCATTTCTTTCCAATATAACTTGTCAAAATCATGTTATCTACATATACAATCAATGTTTTTACCTTTTCATCTTTATATTTTACAAATAGCATATGATCTGCATTGCTCTATTGATAGCTGGTTGCTTTCATTGCTAGAGTAAACCTCCCAAACTAAGCTTAAGGAGACTACTGATAGAATGGAAGGAAAATGGAGAGTAATCTTTCTCATCTTTTAATTAATTATTTATATGAATAAAAGGATATATATATATATATATAATAGATTGTTACTATAATGTAAATAACATAAATTTCTAATTATGAATATACATTTATGGGTTTAATTAGTTAATGAATATATTGCTGATCTTCCTTTTTTAATCTTGCAGAGGACAACTCATGCCAACACTCCCCTTTATGTTGGTGCATATATATCTTGGATGCCCAACTTGCCAAATGAGTTGTATAAGTTTCTGAGATATATAGTTTTTGTAAGTATGTCTGCCAACTAGTCTTTGGATTTAACAAACAAAATCAAATTATCTTGGCCCCAAGATTTTGTTTGATGAAGTGTCGGTCTACTTCTATATATTTGGTTCGATCATGCTGGACTGGATTGTGGGAGATATCAATTATAGCTTTGTTATCACAAAATTGATTCATTTCTCCCTTAGGAGTAAGGCCAATTCCAGTTAATAGCCTTCAAAGCCAGAGAAGATCATAAAGGCCTGTAACGATCCTACGAAAACTTGATAATGCTACCACCTTTTGCTTTTTACTTCTCCAGGTAACTAGGTTTCCTCCAACCAACATGAAATAATCTAAAGTTGATTTTTTATTAGAAATATTTCTTGCCCAGTTAGTATCTGTGTAACCCTCCACTCGTAAGTGATTGTTTCTTGTAAACATAAGTCCTTTTCCAGGAGAGAACTTTAGGTATCTGAGAACCTGAATCACTATATTCATATGATCTTCACTCAGACAATGTATGAATTAGCTTACCACACTTACTGCAAGAGCGATGTTTGACCGTGTATAAGAGAGATAAATCAATTTTCCTATTATTCTTAAATTCCTTTCTTTATCTATTGGCACTTGGTTTGAGTATTCTCCTAGTCTATGACTTTAAATTATCGGTGTATCTACAGGCTTCCAATCCAGTAATCCTACCTCTGAAAATAAATCCAGGATATATTTTTATTGGGAAAGGAATATGTCATGTTTTGACCTAGCAACTTCAATTCCCATAAAATATTTGAGTCCTCCTAGATTTTTCATCTCAAATTTTATGGCCAATTGCTCTTAAAGTCTTGTTATTTCCTTCAAGTCATCTCCTATAATGATCATATCGTCTACATAAACTATCAAAACTATTACCTTACCCTGATGATGTTTTAAGAATAAAGTACGATCCGAGTTGCTTTATTGGAAGCCATATTTTCTCATTGTTGAGTTGAAGCGCCCAAACCATGTATGCTCTAGAAGACTGTTTTAGGTTGTATAAAGTTCTTTGTAGTTTGCACATGATCTTTGCTTCAAAGTTTATTATATATCATGGAGGGACATCTATGTAGATTTCTTCTTCAAGATCTCCATGTAAAAATGTGTTTTTAATATGAAACTGGTATAATGGCTAATCAAGATTTGCTATGAGAGATAGTAGAACTCTAACAATACTCAACTTTGCTATAAGTGAGAATGTTTCTTGATAGTCTATGTTATAGGTTTGCATGTAGTCCTTTGCCACTAGTTTTGTTTTATACCTTTTAACTAACCCATCAGCTTTGTATTTGATGGAGAATACCCACTTACATCCCATTGTTTTTTTACCTTCTAGTAGGGAAACAAGATTCCATGTTTTATTTTTTAGTAAAACTTTTATTTCCTCCTTCATAGCTTGGATCCACTTAGACTCATCCAAAGCTTCATCAACACTCGTGGGAATATGATGTGAGGAGAGTTCATTCATAAAATTCTTGAGAGATTCAGACAGTTTCTTTGTTGAAACATAATTGGCAATTGGATATCTTGATCTTTAATCATCTAATTCTAGAAAATATCCATTTAGTGGTTTTCCTTGATTTTGCCTAAAAGGTAACTCATAGCCAATAAGGGTATCTATATCATCAGGAATATGAGATGGGATAAGAGAGCCTACCTTAATGATGTTCTTAGAAGATGGGTCATTAGATACTGAAAAGTAGGGGGGTATTATTACTGTATTTGGAGATGTTACTTCAGCTTCTGAAGATGTCAACTCTTGATTAGATTTCCAATTGATAATAGGTTGAGTTTCTAGTGATGTCAACTCTGAATTAGATTTCTTATTGATAAAACATCCTTTTATGTCTGGGTATAGTCATCACCGACTCACTAACAAAGAGATGGACATAAAACCACCCCAAATTGGCCAACTCAGGTAGCCTACAACTACAAATTTGACAGGACACCATGTCTACTTTGAGCCAACAATTGAGATCCTTCCCAACCAAATCAAGGACTGAGATTTCTTCCTTAATGAAGAGAAGGTTACCCTCTTCCACCTCTATAAGTAGAAGAAGATTTCATGTTCAAGAGGATGAGAAAATCGAACGCAAAGTTAGCTAAAAACCAACCTTCCCTACTTAATTTTCCTCCAACCGGTCCTTTATTTTCTTTCTCTCCCCACCGTGGCCTTCAACCACCACTACCCTTATCCCCTCTCTTCTTACTATCGTCCCCATCTCAAGTAGCCATTAAACCATCTCACGTGGTGGTTGCACTACTTCTCTCTCTCTTCTGTAAAACTCTTCTTCTCTACACAACGACCCTAGTAGCAATAATAGTAATAACCACCTCACATAAAAGCTTTGTCCTTCCCAACATCATCTAGTGCACCATCTCCTCAACCACTCCAACAATTCTAACCGTGAGCTTCCACTCTCCTTTGTAGGCCTTTGCTTCTTATTCTTCCAGCTATGACCAGAGCTAGTCATCGGCTTTATTGCTTTCAGTCATACCGTGTACCACCAGTCAAGCCACCAGCTCCCTCAATGCTAGGTAAGCCTCCCTCCTCTCTTTTTCTTCTTCCTCCCTTCCCTGCTATCACTAGCTCCCTCTCTGAATAGTGCAATGTAAATTATAATTCACATTGCATCATTTCATGTAACTTAGTCACTAGGTTGTGCTAGTGAATAAGTTACTTTGGGTTGGACCTATCTTAGTCTAACCTAATTGACTAGGCCGGGTCCAGTCCGTCCCTAAAATTTAAAAAAGAATATGTTGGGCCAAGTTAGACCCAATTGATTAGGGCTAATATTAGCCCACCTGTTTTAATATTATAATATTAAAAAAAAAATCAAATATCCATTCAAAAATTTGTAATTTTCTCAAATATTTTTCTACCAATTCCGCATAATATCATATTTTATATTTACACTATAAAATAGAAATTTAGTATAAAAATATATGTTTTTCTCTAAAATATTTCAAAAAAAAAACTCAAAAACCTTTAAATCAATTTTCCTTTTCAAAAAAAAAATTTATACATACAGAAAAATCTTAAAAATATTTTAAGCATATTTTCATTAAAAGATTGCTTCTTTCTCATGTTTTGAAAATTCAAAAAAAAAATGAATATCATAACAAGTTTATGATCATCCATTAGAGTTTGACCAAAATATCAAAAAACTTTTTCCAAAATTTTTAGGGTTTAGATGTAGATTTTAATATTTTTTGTTGTAAAATTACATGATAAAGTAAACCTCAGGTATTAAAAACACAAGGTGTAAATAAATGCAATGTTAAAATCTAAACTTTAGAATTGTTAGGGTTTAACCTTATAAAGTAGAGACTTGCTCATGAAAAGAGATCTATCTTAAACCTTATAAAAGATCAATGAATAAAAACCAGATCTAGAAAAAAATCAAATAATAATACAGTTTATTTTAAATATGATGTATTAGGAGTGATGCATCTTCCCCTTGCACAACCAGTCATTTATCTATACTCTCATAAAACATAGGTTCCTAATGCCATAATACTAGGTGACAATTTTTAAATATTAATCATAATTTTATAATTAAATTTAAAAACTTTTTCCAACACATAACATCTCATATTAAAAGCACGATAAAAATAAAAATATCCGTCATCACTAAATGATGTCATGTGCTCGTAACCCTGCAACAGAGAATAACATTGACAGGAAAACCATATCTTTCCTGCTGAATGATAATTAGGTTTCGCAGGAGGTTGTTCGCGGTGACTGGAACAATCGGGTTTCGTTCTTGTTTTGTCATTGTTTGCAGTAGAAAATTGATAGAATACAAAGTTCAAAGAGAGATGCAGGGAAGAACCGTGTAAAAAATTCGTCTGCTCCGATACCATGTTAATTATAACAAACATATAATAAGAGATTTCCGCTCTGTAAAATATTCTCACTTTTTATATTATTCATCTGTTCAGCAACTATACATATAGTGTAGTAGAAAAACCCATTCTATTTGGAATCCGATTCCAAATTGGACAGTAATTGGTACAAGGAAACAAACAAATTTCCTATAATGTTGGGATCCACACATATCTTGCCAGCTAACACGCTATCGACCCTGCATCAAGCATTATTGAGGAGGTGTTGTTCAACTTGTCACTCTACCATTGGACAGACTTAAATACGCTCTAATCCACAACTCAACCGACAACCATATCCAATGAAGAATTTTCCTCCCCTAATCCCTAATGCTTGTCTTCCTTCCACAGTTTACTTAATTACTACAGGCATAGGCTTCAACATGTAGCCATGTAGTGTTCGAAGGTTAACTTCACCACCTCCCTAGCCAAGAATTGTGAACCATGAACATCGTTCCCTATATATAGAATCACAGACCCTCTTCCCATTTTGCTCCTTGGTGAACTACAATACTACAATTTCCTTTCAAAGTGATTAGGGATGGCAATTATTTGTTCTTTTAGCAAAGCCTCGCACCATCTTTGTAGCTCAACTTGGTGTCTAATGTCATGTTTCTACCGTCTAATCCTTGTTAGAGTGAATTCTTTTTGTATTCAACTTTGTTATTTTCTCTCCGTTTCTTTCTTTGGTTTTGTTGTTCTGAAGGTTTTGAAGCCAAGAACCCATGATTCTTTTAAGCCTAGGAACTTAGATCTGTTCTTCACATCCGTGTCTGCCACCACAGTTTCAAGTATGTCAACTGTTGAGATGGAAGTTTTCTCAAATTCCCAACTCCTCGTTTTGACCATTTTAATGCTCATTGGTGGAGAAATCTTCACTTCCATGGTTGGACTTCAATTCAAGAAGTCTCAACTTAAGAAAATGGAAAACAAAATTTCTTCCCTTGCAAACAATGATCCTAGCACTTGCCAATCTGGGTTGGTAATGACAGAAAAACAAGATTTTGAAAATCTTGAATCAGGAAATCATGAAACTTCAGTAGATAGTAGTGTAGATTTCTTGAAGTACAAATCAATCAAGTTTTTGTGTTTTGTGGTTTTGGGATATTTTATAGTTATTCAAGTTCTAGGAGTTTCCCTAGTTTCAACCTACCTAGCACTTGTTTCTAGTGCAGGAGAAGTGCTAAAAAACAAGGGGCTAAACTTGCTAACATTTTCTATCTTTTCCGTTGTTTCAACTTTTGCCAACTGTGGTTTTCTTCCAACAAACGAAAACATGGTGGTCTTTAGGAATAACTCAGGCCTCCTACTCATCCTCATCCCTCAAATTCTTCTTGGAAACACCCTGTTTCCCTCTTGCCTAAGATTCTGTATTTGGTTCGTGGGAAAGTTTTTCAAGAGAGTAGAATCAAATTACCTCTTGAAGAAAACAAGTGAAATTGGGTATTTTCACTTGCTACCAAGCCAGCATTCTTCTTATTTGGTCGTTACTGTTTTTGGGTTTATCATCACTCAATTTATATTATTTTGCTCCATGGAGTGGAACTCAGCTGGATTAAGTGGTCTAAATTCTTACCAAAAGACTATAGGAGTACTGTTTCAGACCATGAATGCAAGATATGCTGGAGAAAGCATCGTGGACCTCTCAACCATCTCCTCAGCTGTCTTGGTGCTGTTTGTGGTCATGATGTAAGTGTTCTCTTTCCTCTCAGTCTAAGTTTAAATAACGCATAAATCCTTGTTCTCTTTCCTCTCTATCTAACTTAAAATAACGCGTAAATTGATAGCCTATAGTTTCTATGTATTTTGTCTTTAAGAAAGGTGGCATTTTCCCCATTTTCCTTTTGTTGTTTTGGTAATTGGTACACATAATCAGAAAAGGTACAAATTAAATAAATCATTAAAACAAATGTGAGGAATGAACTAACTATATAATAAATAGTAGATTAAGTTAGTCCTCATATGCAATTCATTTACTTTTCTTTTTTATTATAAATTAGTTTCTATTCATAATATTTTTGTTATATTATAAAGTGGCTTTTTTTAATTATTATAAAGTAATTTCTATTTATTGGATCAATCTAGTGATTAGCGAACTTAAAATTTAATCTAAATTAATTTTAAATTAAATCAAATATGAGTTGTTCTACTTAATTATAGGAGTCAATCTGCAATTTAAATTTAATTAGAAAAGTTTGATTGATCTCTAGATTTTCTTTTAAAAAGACTTGGTTTTAGATTGAAGGTTAAGTACCCAAGTTAATTTGCTGTAAGGATTTAATAACTTTGTATTTCATTGTTATTTTATTGAATAATTGGAAAATCCTAATCAAACTTGTAAAGCCAATAATGTAACCTAGGATACGAAATCATCTTAGGATTACTGAGGTAGACTTTAATGTAAGATTTTATATGACTTGAAAACTCCACTTCTGACCTTACCAAAAGAATTCATATTTTATTTTCGTTGTCAACTTCATAAAATATTATTTCTCTTACTAAGAAAATAGAATATATACATTGAAATAGCTTTATCCATTTTATTTTGCAGGTATCTTCCTCCTTATACTTCTTTCATCCCCATAAAAGATGACGAAGAAATATATAAGAAGAAAAGAAACAGAAGGGAAAAGCTTTCGGAGAGTATACTGTTCTCTCAACTATCATATTTAGCTATTTTCATCATCCTTGTATGCATCACAGAGAGGCAAAAACTGAAGGAAGATCCTCTCAATTTCAATGTATTGAATATTGTGGTTGAAGTAGTCAGGTACAAATATTTTTGTCTTTTTTTCCTTGTGGATATTGAACTCAATTTTTATTATAATTGATGAAATAAATGTGGTAATTAGCTAACTAACATCTTTGATTCTTTTCTTTTTCTTTTTTCTGGTGCAGTGCTTATGGAAGAGTAGGGTTTACAACAGGCTACAGTTGTGACAGGCAAACACAACCTAATAGTAATTGTGTGAACAAATCTTATGGATTCTCAGGGAACTGGAGTGATGAGGGGAAGATTATTCTCATAGTGGTGATGGTGTATGGAAGACTTAAGAAGTTCAATATGGATGGTGGCAGAGCTTGGAAGCTCTTGTGATGGAGACATGGAAATATCAGCAATATATAGTGGCGCCATGCGTGTTTATATAATTAATTAGTCCTCGAATTAGAGGCATAGTTATTCTTCTCTGCCTTTTTTAGGAGAGATCAGGTATTCAACAAAGTACATAATATAAATGAAGCAATTATTTAGTGTTTTTAATTACAGTAGTTGTACTCCTTTTTTATGAAAATAAAATTCAAGAATAATTGCTATAATTAATGGATTTAAATTTTATACAAAACGAGGAGTGCTAATCTTAGAATATCTAATAATTCTCGTGCAAGTGGATATTTAGAGGAAGGCTAATTAGATTAACTAGAATTAATCATGGTTTTTTTTCTTGGTTATTGAGTTAGATGAGTTTAGTTGAGCACTTGAATCACTAAAAACTCAGGTTAGGCAGACAAGTTTTGCTAAATTAATATTTTGTTTGATTTAATTAAAAATCAAATTCAAATTAGATTTCTCATTTAATCTTATTAAATCAACACAAGTTTAATAACTATAAAGTTTGGTTAGTATTTTTATTGGGCTGAAGGCTGATGCTCCTTTTCCGAGACTAATTGCTGAGGTTGGAATTTTGTATTATCTTGTGGGACAAATGCCTCTAGCCTTTTAGGCTTGATGCCTTGTTACAATTATCTTCCAAAATAATAATAATAATAATAATAATAATGAAATGGTTTTTATTACATTGCCGAATTTAGAGACTAAGAGTAGATTTACCCTTTAGATAAATTTATATAGCAATTTGGATTTACACTTTACATTATTTCAAATTTTAGTACAAAAGAATGCTATGAAAATAAAACTTTTATAATCTTATAAATTAGATATGAAAAATACATTTAATCATTCAATTAATAAGAAAATACAATGTTTTAAAACTTCATACTTCAGGCATAAGCCAAGAGGCGTTTCAATTAAAATAAAAGTAGAATTGATATAATATAACTTAGATAAAAATCTAAATTAATAAAAACGAAGATAAAATTCAGTCAAAATTTGTTGATTTTTTTAAATAATAATATTTTTTATTTTTTATAAAATAAAAAAATAGATTAACATTCTTATAGTTTCTAAACTTGGAACCTTGGAGTTGTCATGAATTTATCCCAATTTAAAAACTATGAAAAAGTATTGATTATTTTTGGTCCAAAAATAATTTAATCATTAAAAAAATTAATTAAAGAGTAAGTATGAGAATATCAATAACTACGATAGCATAGAATTCATTTATAAAAAAAAACCCTGCTCTTTTTGTTAATTTTTTTTTTAAGTTTAATTTATAAAAAAAATATTTGAGAAGGGCAAACTTTGCATATTTAAGAAATACAAGGGGCTAATTTGTAGGTCAATTTTTCTTCCACCATGGGTAGAGAAGTCATTATAGACAGCACTGGCCGGCGCTTACATAGCTTTTAGCTTTCGCATGTTTTTAGCTCAAGTGGAAGAGCTTAATGGCGAAGCCATGTTAAGGACTTCCCTTCAGACACTGAAATCACTTCCAATCATTACAAAACAACAGACTCGAAGATTTACTAAAAGCTCAGTTGTAATGGAAGCTCAAAACGACAAAGTCTATGTCCGATATAACCACACTGATTTCTGCAAGTTTTCAAGGTGGACTGCCAGGTAAAACCAAGAAAGAACTCATCTTTATTACAAACTTTCCTCTCTTTTTTTAGATTTTATATATTTTTCGAACTGGGTTTTCAGTTTCAATCAAGTTAAATTTGGTTTTCTTGTTTTTTGATTATTTGGGGGTGTTAGGGAGAGCTTTCAATTCATGTATGCAAGGCCTTGGCAAGAAGTGGTTGATTTTTACTCCAAAAGTGTTAATGGGAAATTGCCATTGTTGGAATTGTTTGGAACTCAGGTATTTTTCAGTATGGAACTTAAGGATTTTTAGCATATAAATTGTGTTATTTGTAAGCATCCAGTGTGGTCTTGTAACTTTTTGTTGTATTGATGCTAAAGATATTTTTTTGCAGGCACATGATGTTCATGGTGATGATAAAATTGAAGAGGTTTCTAATGAAACTGGATTCTTAGAGGGTGTTTCAAATGTAGATAAGTCTGGGAGGTGGGCAAGGGTAACATTCAAGATTGTGCTTTCATATCATGGAGGTTCATTTGATGGTTGGCAAAAGCAGCCTGGTTTGAATACCGTTCAAGGGTGAGTTGCTTGCCAGTTTCAAGTTCTGAACACGGAATATGTGATGCCTCATAACTTGCTCTTTTTCTCCACGACTAGTAATGAGGTTTTGGGGAAACAGGCATCTATTATGTCTCAAAGGAAATCAGATAGTTACTTCCTTGATTTCTTCGGATTTACCTGTTTTTTTCTTTAAAATGATCCAGGGAAATTGAGTTAGCGAATTCATAAATTCATTTTTTATTTGGATTTGTTTTCATGTTCTTCTGTTCACTTCTCCGTGTCTTTCAGCTTAGTGGAAAAGTCGCTTGGAAGATTTGTTGATGAGAAGAAAGCTCAACAGCTAAAAGAAAAATGTAAACCATTAGAAGGCTGTGCTCTTGTTGCTGGGCGCACTGACAAAGGAGTGTCAGCTCTTCAACAAGTTTGTTCTTTCTGTATGTTAATGCCCTTATCTTTCTGCAGTTCCTTATATTTTACAATACATTCAATATTTTAGTATTCTTATTGCAGTTCCTTATATTTTACAATACATTCAATATTTTAGTATTCTTATTCATAAGGCCTGTTTCTTTCACTACTTTTTGTGTTTCCCAGCCACATCAACAAGTATTGTGTGCTAAGTTTGTGAAACTTGTCATGTCAGTTTTCCAACCCATTTATGATCCTTTTTTGTTCAATCCAAAGCCTCAAATTTTCCTGTGATGAAAAAGTTCTGTTGACATTTTGTGGATATAGAAGACTAAAGTTGAGCAGAAGTAGTTATTTTTTGATGGGTGCTTCAAGGATGATGCCTCAAAAATATTTACCGTGTGGGATTTCAAAGTCTGTTTCATCACTTGTTCTTTTTATTGATTGGATTTTAGTTTTTGATTAATTGTATGTCCAGATACTTGGAGAAAAGATATTAAGCCTCATGAAATTGAAGATGCCATCAACGATGTGGCACCAGGAAAAATCAGGGTTGAATCCATTTCTGAGGTATCAAAGACATTAAACTTCTAAATGCCTGATTTCATCCTTGTTCTAAACAGAAGCTAACTGTCTAGGTACTGATTAGTTCTTTAACTTGTTATAGGTTTCACGTGCATTCCATCCTAATTTTTCTGCCAAATGGAGGCGCTATTTGTATATATTTCCTTTAAATGATGGAGAAAATAGGGAAGAGATTGAGGGTGAGGGGGATAGTGAAAATTTTAGTTCTCATGAAAATTGTGAAAATCAAAGAAATGAATGCGGTGAACTGGCCAGTGAGGAGAATATTGAAAATTCAATAATCAGTGATGAGGATGAACTTGAAGGTGCAAAGAAACCTAGGAGTTTCAGTGTATGCAGGGTTAATCAGCTTTTACAACAACTAGAAGGGAAGTTATTATCCTACAAAATGTTTGCACGTGATACCAAAGCTTCAAGGAACGTGTAAGAATAAAGAACAAAACAAAGTCTCTCTACTTTCATGACTAGGAAAGTGCACCTTTATGCCTTTGATCTATTAGTTGTTCTGGTCTTTCAATAAATGAGCTTGAGTTCCTTGTGGAGAATATATAAAGGGTTTATCTGTGTCTATCCTTCTTGAAGTATTCTTCAGCTATCGAATTTAGGAATTTTAATCTATTGGTTTGATCTTGCCAGCAAATTTATCTGTGTTTATGCCATCATGTATAGAGTGCACAGGATTTTATGTCAACATCTTATAAATATACCTTAAATTCTTAATGAATCTTCAACTCCTGGATATAATGCTGGTTAAATGAATTTTGTTCATCAGCACATGCTCTGTAGCGAATTCCATATAAATCACTTTGGCCCTCACCAATGCATCCATTGCTTTTAGCTTTGTTTTTGGTTAGCTTTGGTTAGTCATTTTAAATACCTAAAAAAGAAAAAGTTTATTCTTAAATTTCCACTTTCTCAACTTGAATCTTTGGGTTAATGCCAAAAAATGGCATGTGCATTGTCATATCTATGGGAAATTGCTGTTATTTCACTGAAATGTTGATTTAATAATAACTGACGAAATATTCAGTTGTTTTAATTTTATTTAAGAAGCCTGTAATTTGATTGTTAGTGGCATTTTTCTGTTTCAGGGGTCCTCCAACAGAATGCTTTTTATATCATGCTCGAGCAACGGAAACCAGATTGCCTTCTTCTGTAAATTTTTTCACCATAACCTCTCTTGTGAACACCCCCACCCCCTTTAAATCACATTGCTTTGAGAAACCAGATTGCCTTCTCCTTTAAATTTTTTCGCCATAACCTCTCTTGTGAAATTTTGTTTTCTCCCTTTAATCACATTGCTTTGATTCTAGTGGATGGGTGTGTGAACTGGCATGCTTTGTTCTAGCACATTTAGATGCATTACTAATGACGCTACTTCTTGTATAGGATCATGAGAAAGGGATAAGGGTCATGTGTGTTGAGCTTGTTGCTAATCGATTCCTACGCAAGGTTAGAATTTCCTGGAAATAATAGAATGAATCTGTAGATTCACCTTTAGAATTACTATAAAGTTCATGACTTTGAAATTTCAGCTTGCAAATCTACTTATTAGTTTTTTTTTTTTTTGGGGAAAAAACTCCACTTATTAGTTTACTCTGATGCAACATGGCGATTCTTTTCAAGTTAGGCTATTTCTCACCCAATCCCAAACACCACATCGACCTCATGCTTTAACATTATCAGTTTGTTTTGGATCGTATTTTCTTTGTTTAACTATTTATAATTTAATTGCTACCAGATGGTTCGGGTTCTTGTGGCCACCTCGGTAAGGGAAGCAGCTGCAGGTGCACAAGAGGATGCACTGCTAAAGCTGATGGATGCTACATGCAGACGTGCTACTGCTCCACCTGCACCCCCAGACGGCCTATGTCTTGTTGATGTAGGATATACTGAGTTTGACCCCCGAAACTGCCTCATTCCCTAGATCATCATATGTCATGTCAATTTCACAGAAGTGTTGCTTTCAGCTTACTTTTGAGCGGATATGTTATGCACATATGAGCTTGGGACCATCATAGGATTTTGAGCGATCCTACATGAAAATTTTTGTTTCCAATGACTAAAAGAAAAGAAAAACACTACATGCTATTTTTTGCATATCTTGTTCTGTCCTAACTTTTTCTTTTCTTTTCTTTCAAATATATATGTTCTGACTTCTATAACCAATATTGTTTCTTTGCGTACTTTGCTGTTTGGTAGCATGTTGAAACGTGGCTGAAACTGTTTTTTGTCCAAAGACAGCTTTGAATGTTGAAAGTGTTTGGTTAATGAAAATTGATTTTTTTAAAAAAAATCTTAGTTACTAAAAAGCCACAACTTACAGCTTCTTTTAAATCTAATGTTTTTTTCAAATAGCAAAAGCAACTAAATGACAAATACAAACTTATATTTTCGAGGTTTTGGTTATGTGAACTATCAGCTGCTTTGGACATAGAAGAAAAGAAAAATGAATAAAAACCAATTGTCTCCGTCAGAAATTGTGTTTTAATTCTTCAGAGCAGGCATTTTATAAGGGAGGAAGACTAGGATTTCGAAGGAAAATAATTGGAAAATGTTATTAATAACAAAGAAAGTGTTTTGACACAAGTGAAATGCTGAACACAGAAATAGGAAAGGAAAGGGCTCAGCTTGGTGTCTAATTGAAGGTCAGACCGGAGATCTCTGGTCTAAATCCATCTCAATAATGCATTCTAACAAAGAGATCTGACCGTGTCAGAACTTTATGGAGAACCCTTCTTTCATTTGCTTATTGTAAGACAACCTATACTAACCTCTCCTATTCTTAGCAAACCAATTCTCTTCCTCTCTCTTGTCTCTCTCATATCTTTCTTTCTATGCCATCAAAACTTCTTCACCTTCCCAAGCTTCCTCTCCACCCCCTCCCACCCCAGCATTATAGTCCTCGATCGAAGCCATTCATGTCTGCAATGGGCGCGCATGCCCCCTCACCAGTGCGCGTCCCACCACTCTATAGCATCGTGACTTCTAATCATAAAACCTCATTTGTTCTTGTCTTTCTACTTGTCTCCCTCCATTTTGTTGCTTCTTTGGAACTGACGGACTCCGAAATCCTCCTCAAGTTCAAACGTTCTTTAACGAACGCATCTGTGTTGTCAGACTGGAGTGATAAGACCACACCATGCACGAAAAATAATGCAACAAATTGGGTTGGTGTAATTTGTGTTGAAGGGTCCCTTTGGGGCTTACAACTTGAGAATATGGGATTGGCTGGCAAGATTGATGTGGAAATTCTAAAAAGTTTGCCAGATTTGAAAACATTCAGCATCATGAACAATAACTTCGATGGTCCCATGCCAGAGTTCAAGAAAATTGTTACATTGAGATCGATTTATTTGTCTAACAACCATTTCTCAGGGGTGATTCCACCGGATGCTTTTGATGGCATGTTGAAACTGAAGAAAGTGTATTTGGCACAAAATGAGTTTACAGGTGCCATTCCTTCCTCATTGGTAGCCTTGCCTAAGCTTTTGGTTTTGAGGCTTGAAGGAAACCAATTCAGTGGGAAGCTACCAGATTTTACACACAATCTCCAATCATTCAGTGTGTCAAATAATGCTTTGGAGGGACCAATCCCTGCAGGCCTCAGCAAGATGGATTTGAGCTCCTTTTCAGGTGAGTTGCCCTCTTGACCTAAAGATCATTAATGGCAACAAGCAATATGTGGCTTGTGTTAACCTCTATTGCCATTGTCATGGATTAATACGAGATTTTCGAAAAATAATTATCTTTACTTGAGTTTTCTGAGACTTACAAAAAGTAGGCTAGACATTGATTTTCTGTCATAAAGATTTTTAGATCATTGACACCTCGAGCACATCAATTCACCATAACAAAATTGAGTCTTAGTACTATTTTTATTTTTATTTTCAAATTTCTGGTGACATTTCCAATTGATTTTCCAATTTGTTCACTTTCATAGCTTTTTTGGTTGAGCAGGAAATAAAGGTCTGTGTGGACCGCCAATAAATGAATGTAATACCACAGACAACGCTGGCCATGACTCTGACTCCAAGAAAACCCCAGGGCTACTAATCGTGATCCTTGCTGCAGCTGTGGGATTACTAATAGGTGCCATCGTTGCAGCTTTCTTATTCCTTCATCGTCGACGTCAAAGACAAGCATCAGGCTCAATAGAAGCACCTCCACCACCAATACCATCAAACCTCAAAAAGAAAACCGGTTTCAAGGAAGAAAACCAAAGCCCATCAAGCTCACCGGACCACTCGGTAGGCAGCAGGAAGGGTGAGGGTCCAAAGCTGTCCTTTGTGAGGGATGATAGAGAAAAGTTTGATTTGCCAGACTTGTTAAAGGCCTCGGCTGAGATTTTAGGAAGTGGTTGCTTTGGGTCCTCATACAAAGCAGCACTTAGCTCTGGGACAACGATGGTGGTTAAGAGGTTTAAGCAGATGAATAATGTAGGGAAAGAAGAGTTTCAAGAGCATATGAGGAGGCTAGGGAGATTGAAGCACTCTAACCTACTTCCTCTGGTGGCGTACTATTATAGGAAGGAAGAGAAGCTCTTGATTACTGACTTTGTTGAGAAAGGCAGCCTAGCTGTTCATCTTCATGGTATGCTTCTAGAACAAAATTTGGACAGTCGCCAAACATACATGGAGATGCTTTTAATCCGTTGAATGTGTGATCCATCATTGATGGAGGGAGATAATCGCTCTACCCAGGCTTGCACAAGTGTCCATAGCATTCCTCGTCTTTTTCTTTCCATTCATTCATATAATGTGTGACATTTCTGTATTCTGACCTTGCTGCTGCCATCTATTCCCTTTCAGGTCGTCAAGCTCTAGGTCAACCAAGCCTTGGTTGGTCAATCAGATTGAAGATTGTTAAGGGAGTAGCCAGGGGTCTTGCATACCTCTACAAAGACCTTCCCAACATCATTGCTGCCCACGGCCACCTCAAATCCTCCAACGTTCTTCTCACTCAATCCAACGAGCCAATGCTTACTGATTATGGACTAGTTCCTGTTATCAACCAAGAGAATGCTCAAGAACTCATGGTAGCCTACAAGTCCCCTGAGTACTCGCATCATGGCCGGATTACCAAGAAGACAGATGTCTGGAGTCTTGGGATATTGATAGTTGAGATCTTAACAGGAAAGTTGCCAGCAAACTTCGTACCACAAGGCAAAGGAAGTGAGCAGCAAGATTTGGCAAGTTGGGTCAATTCTGTTCCTTATGAAGAGTGGACTAATGTGGTGCTCGATAAGGATATGACTAACGTGCCAACAAAACCCAATGGTGGTAGTGAAAGTGAGGTGATAAAGCTATTGAAGATTGGTTTGAGTTGTTGTGAAGCCGACGTGGAGAAGAGGTTAGACTTGAAGGAAGTTCTTGAGAGGATTGAAGAAATAAAAGAGAAAGATAGTGATGATGATTTTTTCTCGTCGTATACCAGTGAAGGGGATATGAAATCTTCAAGAGGGAAGTCTGATGAATTCACTTTCTCTTAAAAATCTCGAGCATGGTTGAGTTTAAATTGGATCTCTAATCTATCAAGAGTGGGGGAGGGGGAAGACAGATAAGATTTTCTGCATTTGATTGAAGAGCTATGGGGATGATAATGCGTAAAAAAATGAAGAGGGAAAAAAGAAGGAAATAGTCTTTGCTCTTGCATGCTTACCTCTCTATATAACTACCATGAAAACAAATAATACACTATAATTTTTATATTGAGAGATTGTACTACTATGGTAGTGTGGAAAATTTGGTGTATGGATTATTTTTACGACATCCATGAAATAGACAGTCCAAAATTCATTGAAATAATATATATCTCCAAGCCTGAATGAGCCAGGGTTTGACAGCCTTTTCTTTCTCATTGGTAGTACAATGGATAGCAAGAACATTCACACAAAATTGATTCACTTGGATCAGAATTATCTGATTACTTAGTGTAATGGATGCTGTGACAAGTTTCTGTTAAGCAATTGGTTAATTTAGTCCATATAAACCATTCTTGTAGCTCAATACTAAACAGACTATGAAAAGTCAAAACCTAGCTAAAGACAGGATTTCCTAATAAGAATAATCTAACTGGCCCTCCGTGCCTGGCGAGTAAGTCTCTTGATGTGTATCATGACTGCCGTGCCCATTTCCAGCTCTGATCAGCAATTACTTCATGATGGATTCTGAATATTGTACAAGGCCCTGGAATGGAGCTGTTGCTTTGGAGTATCGGCCTGATTGAATAGTCATTCCATAATGTGACTGTATTTCGGGAAAACCTAGTTGGTCCAGGGAAGTGAATGTGGCCTCTTGAACAGCACAGGAAATCCTGTGCCTGCTGCTGAATCTGCTACTGAGAAATAGGAAAATGTTAGGCTAACTCAGGACCAGCAGAGTGTGTGATCCCTGCCTCTTGGAACTCCTCACTAGGTCCATTGCCACCCTCTTGCCTTGTTCCCATGTTTGTCGTCGCTGCTGCTGCGTTGAGCTCTGGATCCATACAAATCATACCTGTCTGGTTCCCCGATCCCCTATGCCTCCACGATTCGCCCACAATTCCTATCTTCTATTGTGAAAGCCTTTGAATCAAGTTATTTGATTAAATACTTTTGAATATTAGCTAATCAATAGTTGTGATGCAGGAAAAGAGAGAAAAAAATAATGAAAATACAAGAATCAAAGTAGAATAGTAATAAAAAAATCATCAATGAAGGAGAGAAACCCGATCTCGAAGAGACCAAAACAAGAGATACATACTTAATCTTGCATAAACTCTGAGTTTCAATTTCGATTAATAATTTAAAAGTCAAAATAATTGATGTCTAATTGTTTATTTATACACACCAAACCAAATAAAATAATAAATAATCCTAATTTAACAAATAAATTATAAATACTAATAATTTTAAATAATAAAATCTAAAATAATCACATAATATCAAAACTTCTAAATAAATAAAAACCAATTCTCTTTGATGTCCTTCATTCACCGTCAAGTTGTCAAGGAAACCAAAACTAATTCGTTCCTAGAGATGAGGATGGTATGCTAATTTCTCATAAATGTATCACTCTAGATAAGGATAGCATGCAAGTCTATTACAGATGAATTCAGGATCGATCTAACTAACGCAAGAATTAGGTCATGTATCGAGTTGGTTAATTTAAATTAACTTGGATTAATAAAAAAAATAAAATTACATGGTTTTGAAAATAAAATATTATTATATTTATAAAAAGTATTTTGATCAAGTTATAGATTGACATGCACCAAATCAAACTGTTCTAAGTTGACTCTTTCGACACTCAACCTAGGCTAGGAGACATGCACCAAATCAAACTGTTCTAAGTTGCTCTTTCAACACTCAACCTAGGCTAGGAGACATGTTGGCCAAGTCCTGGATCGACTCTTGAATCAAGCTTGAGTTTAATAGCAAAAGGAGATTTAGTGTTGATGTGTGAAAAAGACCGTCAAAAATGACAGGATGTCTTTTTGTACACCTAGAAATTATCGTAATTTGAATTTGATGAGTTTAGTTTAAGCACATGAATAATTGATCATTACCTATAATTAGTAAAAGAAATGTTCAGTTCGAAGAAAAATGGATGGTGGCACTGATTAGTTTTCAAAGAGCTTTGCTAATGACTTGGCAACATATTGAATGTGACTAGCTGTTTCTTTTTGTTCTGTAACTGACAGCCAGCCATGGTAGATTATTTGAGGGGCCAATGTCTTGTTACAACCTCAATGACTACAAGGACTACACCATTGTAGTTGTTGGGGACAGACATCCATGGGTTAGGGTTAGGGTGTTTCTTGAACCTAGGGCATGTCTTTCCAATGATCTTGTTTTGTTTCTCATAGTTTCTTCGTTTGATTCTTTGTCAAGAAACTACAAGGGGGAGAGTGAAAGGGGCAGAAAATGTTGAATCTAAGAGAGAATGCAGAGAGGAGGAGAGGAGGAGAGAGGGCAATAGCTGTGGCTATAGATAAGGATAAAAGCAGCCAATCTGCCCTCATTTGGGCTGCTGATAATCTTGTCACCAGATACCTTGTTTTGAAACTTGTCCATGTTAAAGATAGACAAAATGCAGGTTAACTCTCTTTAGAATTAAGATGCATGCATTTATTTCTATGCCATTGCTTCATTTATTACATCTTCACATGTACATTCAATATTGTCTGGACTATAGTCAGATATCTTATAACAGGAACAGGCTCTTCGATCATATGAGGTATTCATGATTTCTAGGCCACTGTTGATCCACGGTTCCATTTTGAACAGAAATGTTGCTAGGAATGGGATTTTGGTTAAAAGGATAAGTTTGTATGTAACTGTTTCCAAATATTTATGCAATTTCTTGTATTTTTGTTGCAGTTTCAAATGATCATGATGCACCGGAGGAACAACAAACCGATAGTCAAACGATGGATTTCTTTCTTCCATTTCGATGTTTCTGCAGGCGTCGACGAGTGGGTTTTGGGTGCTTCCTTCTCTTTATATATTACTTTGTTAAACATCCGAATTCAAATGACATGAAGCAATGTTTTCAGATTTCGCTTTCTGTTCCTTACTCCAGCTTTTTCTTCAATTTCCTTCTTTCATGATTTAATTTTCTGCATTAGGTACGATGCGAAACTGTGCTACTTGAAGATTCAGATGTGACAAGAGCACTCATTGGATATGTTTACCGATATGGAGTTGACACTTTGTTGCTTGGTGGAGGATCGAGAAATGGCCTTTCCAGGTGATTCCCAAATAGTTCTGGTCTAATATAATCAACCTGAAATGAAAATGTGTAAGCAGGCAGGTATTGTTATATCTTACAAGTCTATCAATTGTTCGGTGTTGTTCTTTGAAGGAATCTGTGCTACTAGGTATTGTTATGCAAAGATAGCTTCATGGTTATAAAGCAATTTTCTGAACCTTCAATGTTGGTTTGCACAGACTATTTAAGACTGTTGATATTCCTGGCACTTTGTTGAAAAGGGCACCGAATTTCTGCACTGTATATGTAGTTTCCAAAGGGAAGGTCAGTGGTTTGCGAAACGCAACTCTTCCAGTCCCAGCTAGATCTGCAGCTGAAGGGGCACTGCTCGTGCAGCGTAACTCTAGTGTTGATCTACCTACAGCCATGTAAGACCAAATACTTTTCCTGACCATATACATTGTGCATTCTTAATTTCATAATCTTTCTAGGGGGTAGCTTTTGTTAAATGTTGATTTTACAGACCAAGATTTTGAGATTCCCAGTTAAGTTCAGGATTCAGGATTATTTTTGTGATTCTTCCGACCGTATCTTTTTGCCTAATTGCCCATGGTGTACCACAAATTGCCTTGTTCTTCTCTGGCTAGTTGCAGCCTGGATAAAGTATCTGCAATATCTTTGAACTGTAACTATGGTTGTGGATACCATATTATGGTAGATTAGATGGTCACATATCACTTGTACCTGTATGCTAATTCCTATGAAATAAGATACCTGTTAACATTTGATAACCATTTGTGTAGAGCGGAAAGCTGGTATGATGAGCTTTCACCGGATCACCCTGATAGCCCAACTGAAAGTTCTGAAAGGCCTAGCACTGATACCACATTCTTTGCTTTCTATGAAAATCTGGGGAATTATGAACCAACTGAAAACTTGCAAAAGGACTTGTATGTGGATGAAAGAGACTTCGAATCAACACATTCAGGGTCCGGTTCCCCAGTTGAGCTTAGGGGTATTCCTGAATTTAAAATTTTCGACAATCATGCAGAACCATGGTTGGAACTGAATGAGGTCAGAGTGCTACATAAGTCACTTTCGATTCTGAAAATCAAGTTTCAATCCTGTCTTAGTGCAAAATTGTACAAGGACAGGAGTTGGAAAGTAATGTGTACTATGCCAACAATTTTTCATATCTTTCAGCTGCACTTTCTCAACAAATGTTTATTTACAATTCCAGGAAGGCCATGAAGATGAGTTCAGAAGGCTAAAAAAAGAGCTCAAGCAAACAATAGATATGTATCATGCTGCAAAACAAAAGGTATTGATTAGAACATGTCCATTTAGTGACTTTCATTTTCTGGATTTTGCTTTAAGCATCGGTGATTTGTCGAAATATCTAATACTACTGTAATCTTAGCCTGTGATACTTTAATGATATCCAGATCATCAAATCTTCTCCAAATTGCAAGGTAAAATTGACTAAGATCTTAATTGGAGACTGTAGAAATTTAGCATAATTTAGCTTGGGGAAGAATTGTTAAAAAGCTGAGTTCCACTTTCCTACCCAACAAGTCCTAACCTTCAGTGTTTTAACTGCAGGTAATGCAACTTGAACATTGGAAAATAATAGAGGAGAAAAGAATACTGGAGGCGCATCTAATCGAGGAAACTGCATTGAAGATGGTGGAGTGGGAGAAAGCAAAGAGTAGGGCTGCAAATGAAGCAGCAGAAGCAGCTCAGATGCGTGTTGAGATAGAGGTACAAAAGAGAATCAAAGCTGAAAAGAAAGTTCTCAAAGAGACTGAGGAAAAGAAGAAAGTTTTAGATGCTTTAGGACAATCCCACATGGTTGTCAAACATCAGAGCTTGTTCCACATGATAGTTGTTGTACTTCTGTTTTACTTTTACTTCTCTGTATTTAAATGATCCTCTTTTGAGGTGATGTCCATCATTGATTTGTGTTGTAATCCCTAACTTTGTAATATGATACGATTTCCTGTAAAACAACGTTACCGAATTTCTGTCAATTCTTCAGGCTACTCCACAGATTTCAATGATTCAGGTATGGTTTACTTTTTCCACGTAACATCTTAAGAGGTTTGCATTGCAATGTAGAAGGTGAGAGTTCATGATAATACACAGGAGAACATCACAATCATCACACATAATCAATCTAGCTACAACAGAAACATATTATGGGCGGTTTCCAGAAAAGGCATAGAAATGTACTAGATTCAAAAATTTATAAGCTGAAGCACAAAATTTCTTGATTAACAATTCAATGCAAGAATTCCAACAGGGTTTGTACAACATTTACTCTCTCCATTGCACTAATCTTCCCATGGTACACAATCAAATCAGATGAATAGTAACTCATCAATAAAAATCAATCAAGAAAAGAAACTTTTGACTTAGAAGGCAGCATTACAACTCTGAAAATCTTGGGAACACGAAAAAAATATGGATATCCTAACGAATGAATGACCTGTCTGAAAATAAAGAAGTATATCAGGAATTGATATCGGGATTTTGGGCCAATAAGAGAAGAATCTACATGAGTTTGTAGTAACAATTTCTTCCACAGAGAAGAATCTGATAGCCTATGCCACAAAAGCACTTGAAATGAATAATCAATCATTCCCCAGTTCTTTTTCACTGTCACAGATTCTTCACAATCTGTCTCTGAATCACTCTGCATCAACCAGAAAGTAATTTAAATGAAAACCATCCACTAACTTTGACATAAATCATCAATCAAACAATCCATACAGTCAATGTATCAAAATTCCTAATATGAGTATCTTCAAAATTTGGATCTTTGAACACAAAATTCACTCGAAGTTAAGGTCAATACAGTAGCTTTGGCACAATGAAACATAATTACGATCCAACTTTTATTTTGATCCAAATTTTTATTGGAAGTGAAGGAGTTGTACCTTGATAGCATTAATGTTCTCTAGCTCAGTTCCCTTATCATATTCTTCATGATTTTCGCATGGTGGCTCTTCATCTACAGGCATAATAATCTCTTCCCACAACTGATTGATCTCCTTCATGCTGTCCCTCATCTTCTTCATCCAGTGTTTTTAACCATCAATTCACAATTTCACATTACACTTTGTCTCAATTATCTTAAAGAATAAGAAAACGAATCCAAGAATCCCAAAAATATAAAAGAACACATATCTACTTTGCACAAAGAATTTCGAAAGGGAAAAATCCATTTTAACTCTAAAAGAGAACTTTTTCAAAGTCTAAAAATCAAAATCAACAGTCTCAAGAATCTTTGCAATTATCTATACGATTAGGATTGACAATAACTAAGTAGACCTTAAAGCTTGACGACCGAGAACAGCTCTCGTTTGGAGATGGGTCTGACACTGACCTTCTCAGTGCTGGCTGTGATGGCAGAGACGCTGCATTAGTCCCTACCATCTTGGAGCTATCGAGTGGTGATTGCAGAGCTAATTGGCTGGCCACTGGTTTAGAACATGGACCAGAAAAGCAACGGTGGAAAGAATTAGGAGAATTTGAAGTGGTGGTGGTGGTGTTTTCTTGGGATCCAAGAAAGGGTTTCTTGAGTTGGTTCAAGGAGGGAGTAGTGTTGAGGTCAGAAGGGCTGCGTTTGTTGTTGGGAGGCAAAAGCTCCTTGGCAGCCACAGGCATTGGAAAGATCAATATTCATAGTTTTTTTTCGTTTCTTCGGTTCTTGATTGATGCAGAGATTTCTTTTGTTTCTTTTCTTTGGCAGTCTATAACGAGAGAGAGAATAAAAAGGATTGGTTTGGTTTTATTTATACAGAGGGAGAGAGGAGGGCGCCAGTTTCATAACAGAATAAACAGAAAAATCAGTTAATCTTCATTGCTTTGTGGGCCTTTGCGTGAATCGAAAATCTATTCTAGTATTATTAACTAAAAAAATCTTCATGTTAAATTATATACATATAAAGTTGAATCTATGATATATGAAAATTAATTTTATTTTTTTATATTATTGAAAAACACTTGCATACTAAAAACAAAATGTATTTTTCATGTTTTTTTATTTGAAAAATAATGGAAAAATTGTAAAGGAAAAAATATAAAAAACTTCTAAATATATATTTTTCAAATTCAGTACAAATTTTAAAAAAATAATATACTAATTTTTCAATTTTATAAGTAAAAAAATATTGCATTTGAATAAAAAAAGTTTTAATTTTCTTTTGGCTGGCTATAGTTTTTTTAAAAAAAAAAATAGAGTATGATCTATTTCTCGACAGACCTTTGCCCTTTATGAGCCAAGCAACACCTGTTGAGGGAAAAGAGGGAGAGATAACAAGAGCCTTGTAACGATGACAAACAAATTACATAAGGTATTTAGTACACCTTTTTAATGATTTATATCTCATTCATGTAAATCATTACAAACAGATAGCACTAACATTAGAAGAAGAAAAAATTGTTTTGCAAGGACAATCACATAAAATATGTTCTAGGGCTAATTCGTATGGTTGATCTCATGGTATGCAGACATTTTCACAATTTGGATTTGAGGATCTCTATTTGTTAGTAAGAAATTCTACAGGACTGAGGTGGATACAGATTCATAAGAAGAGACAATACATGAAAACCCTAGGTAAAGTTGCTCGATCTAGTTTCTGCAACTAACACAAGGCTAGTCTGTACAGTGTGGCATTACCTGGCTAATTTTGGGAGTTCACCAGCTCATTTTTATTTCACCCCCTCCTTGCATGGGATTTACATGAGGTAGAAACAGCAGAAAAATCTCCTTGACCTTCCCATCAGGAAAGAAAGGAAAGGGTTTGAAGGTTAGTTTCTGAAGAAATTTCTTTGTTCTTCATGTTTATCATGATGGCGATCACATATTACTATGGTCTTAATGCATATTTCAAGGAGACAAGGGGCTACCATTGAAGCTTTGTTTGCTTGTTTGTTCTCATGTAGTTTAACATTGCACCTAACTTGATTTTACCAGAGACAGAGAGACAAAGATGGCCAGAAGGAATGGAGAAAAGAAAGAAGACAATATAGCTGTTGCCATAGACAAGGATAAAAATAGCCAATATGCTCTTAGGTGGACAAGCTCTTACACTTCTGCATATTAAACAAAAACCATCATCCATCCCCACCCCATGTATGCCTCCACTTATTCATGTCAAAATGATAATAATAATCTGATAATCAGTTCTGTCTTGAATGATAATGATCATTATCATTCATCGATCATCTAGACCTTGCATGCAATGCATGTATATAGGAATCAACACAATTCAAATTACAGTTTAAGCTAGCAGTTCTGGTATCAAAAATCTTTTTCAATTCTTATTTGATATTGATTTGGTTGTAAATATTTGACATGTGACTTATAAGCATCGTACTGATCACCATAACAATTGTCCCTTCGGTTGCAGGTGGAAACCAAGTCTCCATCAACAAAGTCAATGATGAGGTTGCAAGAACATACAGCAAACAAATTGACAGCCAAGCCAAAGAGTTGTTCCTTCCATTCCGTTGCTTCTGCACAAGCAAGAAGGTGATTTCAGCTGCCTGTTTTCTTTTCAGATCCCCATTTCATTTGGTTAACGTTTGGTAATGCAATTGAATTTTCAAGTGCTGCACGTAATTTAGCAATAGAGATTACTGGGGTTTCTTTTACTTCATTGATCTCACTGTTCACGTTTGATGCAGATGAAATGCAACGTGGTTGTAGTGGAGGAAATGGATATAGCCAAAGGAGTGATAGAAAATGTTACCACAAATGCAGTTTAGTTTTGATACTTGGTTCATCATCAAAGGGCGGCCTTGTCAGTTAAAACATTTATGGAGGGCTTATCAATAACTCAGATTCTCTTTGATATCCTAAAGACATCTTTATATATAAGACAAATAGAAATTAGATTAAGATAACAAGTTACATTCCCTGGGCTAAGTTGACACGTTGAGCTTGCAATTCATGGTTTGGTTCTCAGATTCAGATCTGAAACAAACCATGAAATAGATGGGTCACGGCCAGAACAATATTCCACCTGATTCTCTAAATAAGGTTTTCAGGTTTCCATATGATGTCATACAACGCCATATCTCAAATTCTATAATTTAAGGCTTGGAATATGAATGTTGATCATACCAATTATGTTTTCCTTCCCCAACAGAAAATTCAGGACTGGAGATGTTCCAGGTAATGTGTCCAAAGAAGCACCAGACTTCTGCGCTGTATATGTTATCAACAAAGGAAAGATATCATCAGTGAAATCTACTAGTGGTCCACCGCCTTCGAAAACTTCCATTCAAACTCAAATGCCAAGCAGGGTCAGAAACATGTCTGATACAGTCAGACCCACTATCAAGCCTAGCCAATCTCCCGAAGGTCTGCTTCTCTAATAAGCATTCTGTTCTTTGAACTACTTGTATCTGGCTTTGTCATTGCTCAATAGAGGCATATTGATCTTTTGCAGTACCAGAGAGGCTAACATGCACGCTGCAAGGCATCCAAGAAGACATGGAAATCAAGTAAGTTCGACAGATTAGCTTCTCTGGGGTTAATAGGTACAAATGATGACCATCAATAATTCATAATGGATACAGGTTAATCACATGATTTAAAGTCTAAATGATGGAAGTTTCTTCTCATCCTCTTCCAGTAACAATGGCAGGCAGTGCTATGTTCTTATTGAATTATACTCTTTGAACTTAACAAAATTTGATACTTCTCTTTTCAAAGCTTGATAAGAAATCTAAATAGCATTAAATCTATTAGCATCTTTTGGCCACTCTACAAACCTTTTTTTTGTTGTTGTTGCTGCTTTGCTCGTACCACTAGTCCCAGCACCACTGCTTTCCTTCACCAACTTTAAAGACAAGTCAAAGCAAAGCCATAATATTTCTCACAACAAAAGCTATGCCGTCCATGCTCACGTGGCTGACATCTTGACACAAGCACTGATAACGAGACTGGTTAAAAGCACCAGTAGATCTTTTAGCAGAGACTATTTAAAGATGATGGAAATTTCTGATTAGAGACTATCCTTGTGTCAATGAGAGGACAAACCTGATAATCACTGAAACAGGTCACCATTCACTACAAGAGGTGGACTCGCCAGATATGAACCCGTTCCAGGTTCTGACATACCATTTGTAAGCAGCGGAAGGCCAAGCACTGATCACCTGTTTCTTACTTTCCATGACAGTTTAGGAAGACAGCCTGTTCTGCCAAGGAAATAGTCCACCTCTTTCTTGGCAACTAAGATCCTGGATTGCTGCAGAAATTGGCACCGGCCTTCTTTTCCTCCATCAAACCAAACCAGAACCACTTGTGCACTGTGATCTAAAACCAGGCAACATTTTGCTTGAATGCAACTATGTCAGTAAGATTGGTGATGTTGGCTTGGCCAGGCTTGTCCCTCCATCAGTAGCCAACACGGTTACTCAATATTGCATGACATCAACAGCTGGAACAGTCTGTTAACTTGACCCAGAATATCAGCAGGCTGGAATGCTAGGGATAAGATCCAATATTTACTCACTTGGCATCGTGCTTCTACAAATAATAACAGCCAAGCCACCTATGGGTTTAACTCATCATGTTGAGAGGGCCATTGAGACCAGAAATTTTGCAGAGATGCTTGACCTAGACGCTCCAGACCAGCCCATCAAGGAAGCCATGAAATTCACCAAGTTAGCTCTTTGATGTGCAGAACGGAGGCAAAAAGACAGGCCAGATCTTGGATCAGTCATGCTACCTGAGCTTAACAGATTGAGAGAACTTGCTGAAGAAAACATGCCTAAAATCATGCTTGGGGAAAGCACAGGAAGTTTGCCTAATCACAGCCAATTTTCCACAGTTCGAGTGAGTTTTACATGCTTCCAAAACTTCTTTTTTAACTGAAAAGGAAAAAAATCTGCTTGTGCAAACTTCAATTTTTCTGAAGATACAGTGTTTACTAATTCCATAGCAATATCATAGATCCCATAAGTACAACCACCGCAAGCTTTGCTGTTCATTTATTTCTGATCTGTTGTCAGGATGTCATGATTCAAAGCAACCTACAATCTGGATGTGATAGCCCAGGAAACCACACAAGCATGCCTTCTTATAAAGGGAGAAGATAGAGTGCAAAATGAAAAACACTTAACAGTAGCAAAGATAGATAAATTTGGCATTTGATGTTACCTGAAGCTTGATTTACATTCTTTCGTAGCTATTGGAACATTAAAATTGTTTTAAAGCTGATATTGGCATGTAGTTGAGTGTTCGACCAGGTACAGTGAATACAACAGCACTCATTCAGATTTCTCCAGTATTTACAATTGAAACTGACAACTTATTTCTCAACCATGTCCACTATCATCTTCAGCCTCTGCAGGGGTAACCATGCTTAGATCAGCAAGATTTGATAAATATTTGAGGATTTAAGATGACAGGGGACATCTTTTGGACAATTAGTCTAATCATCAGACATGGAATTGCTATTAAGCAGAATAGACATGTGAAGCAAAAATCATCATCTTTTCCAACAAATACAAAATAATAGCTCCAGGTTGCATAATGACCACAAACTCTAGGAACCTAAAAGAATCCTACATGAGCATACTTCAATTTTCAGTCAAACCAACCGAGATTCTACACAGTAACATATGGCCAATTGTCAGTAGTTCCAAAAGACATGTTTACTTCTGTGTTGTTTCCTGAGATATATTTTAATGAGCTCTCTGTAAGTCCATTTCCTCTGCCTCTTAAATTCCATAAATGCCTCTGAGCTTGAATGGAAATCCCCTTTCCCAAAAACTTCAAACACAAAAGGATCTGTTGATAACACTGGAGAATTATCCACATGCATCTTGCTGAGAGCAAATTCCAAGTTTCTAACCAATCTTCTATCCAAGTATGCATCAACAATACAACCATAAGTTACAAGATCAGGAGCAATCTTATCATGTTTCATATGTTCAAGGCCAAGATGGAGATCCCACAACAAAGACATTCTTGAAAAAGCCAAAGCTCGTATATTAAATGTAGTAAGATCAGGATGAAATCCTGCTTCCAGCATCTTCAGAAATTCCCTCTGCAAAGTTTTCATCTTAAAATTAGCAGAATAAGATAGAAGAAGAAGGTTCCAAATGAGGTTTCCCAGATTTTTCCTACCAAGACCTACACCCCTTAAGAACTCGCTTAGCCTGTAAAATTTTCTTTCCTTTATATATGCAAATGACATTGCTCTGATTCCTTCTCTATCTATGAGGAGTCTAGACCTTCTAAGGCGATCATAAGCAGCTTCCATCTCTACCAAAGAACCATGAATACTATAATAAACAACAAAAGCATTGCCAGTGGCAGAGTCTACCCAGAAACCTTTCGAGACCATCTTCTTCAACGTATCCTCCATCAACTCAAGTTGACCACCCTTTCCAAAGCAAGAGATAGCCAGGGAGTAAACCTGAGGTAAAAAGTCAAAAGTTCTCAAGGAACTCAACTGATCAAGAATTTTGATTACTTCATCAAAAAGTCCCCTCTTTGCATAAATGTCAATTAAGTCCGAAATTAATTCAACACTAGGCACAAAAGTACTATACAACATTTCCTCCCATATCGCCTGAGCTTGAGGTAAAAGCCCACAATCAGCATAACAAAGCATCATAGCTGAAAGGGTAAAGTTGTCTGGTAAAAACCCTTCACATTTCAACTCTAGTAAAAGCTCCTCAGCTAGATGAGGCCTTCTATGCATACACAATGTCTGTATTAATGATGCACAATCGGCACAAGTTTCCTTTCCAAAAACACCCTGATCCCTCTTCCATTGCCGTATCATCTGCACTAAGCAAAAATAAAACCAAATATATATATATATATATATATATGTATATACACGCTCAAAAAAATTCAGATTTCCTCGACACAAACCTTCAAACTAAAACCATTTAACAAAAAGTTAAGATCTTTTCAAGAAACTCAAAGAATTAAATTCTAGCACGAAGTACCACGAACTAACACCATAATTCTAACTCAAACAAACTAATCAAATCCCACTAATATTAATTCAAAACCAAAAGTTTGATTCCGTTTTTGTTTCCTTGTTTTATGTTCTCATGCAAATAAAGTTCATGCCTTCAAAAGGGAAAGATAGAAAGCACAAAAAGAAAAGCTAAAAAGTAAACTACAATGTGATCAAAGAAGGACCAGACCCATATGAAATTCCAATCAAAATACTGAATTTTGCATCGATTAATCCATACACAACCATGAACACAAAAGGATTTGTGGGAATAATCGTACCTTTTGAGCCAAAGCTCTCTTTTTTGGGTCTCTTTTGATGGAAAAAGTAGCAAAACGCTTGGGTTTATATGACCCAATAACGTTAGCATAACATGTAGTTGCTGCTATTACTGTTTTTGTTTCCATTTCTTACACTTCTTTGAATAATCCTCGAAACACAGAGACACAGACAACTGCTGGTTTCGGATAGACAACTTTTGGTCCTGTTTTCTGCAAATTTTCTTGTCATCTTTGCCTTATTTTTAAAGAAAGTTATATTTTAGTCCCTTTTTTAAATTAAATTATAATTTAGTACTTTATATTTAAGAATCAATAAAGATTTCCTTGACTTTTGTAGCAATTTGTCTTTGAAAAAAATCGATTGGTAACTGTCTAAGAACATAAAGATAAACATGTGGTTAAAAATATAAAAACAAATTATAAAATAAATTTGATGAATCTCTTTTTAAGATAATTTTAAAATCAAAAATCAAAAATATATTTTATTTATCCCCATTGCCTCAGTCTCTTTAATCAATTACTAATCGGTATATTTTGGGTTAAAAAAATTAAAAAATAAGACTTAAGAAGACAAAAATAAAAAAATCAAGTGTCTAAGTTACAGGTTTTCAAAAACTATAGACTAATATATACAGAGAGCACTTACAAACAAGCACATATAAGAATTAGATTTACGGAGTTGAATAATTTTTTTAATAAAAAATTAATATATAGATTTTTTTGACATGTTTTTGAATGTAAAATAAAATATCAATCATAAATCAAAATTCTAGCATTTAATTAAATAAAATAATATTTAATAAAAATAATTAAAAATTAAAATATTTAATCTCGCAATATAGATGATATATTAAATTATTTTTAATAACTTTATTTTTTAAAATAATTTTTTATATAATTAAACAATTATTTATATCAATATAAGATAAAAAAATTTAACGGAAATAAATTAAATAAAATTATAAAGTCCAACTATTAAATAAATCAATGTTAAATAAAAAAATTTAAAAAAAAATATAAATCAACTCAAGTTAAATTAATAACCCCATAAATACTAGATTAAGATAGACCTACATAAAAAACAGTATAAAAAAATATGAAGATGAATTCCAAAATAAAAATGAATAAATAGGTCAATTATTGTAGAATGATAAATATTTAAACTGTAAAAAATAATATTATTTAAAAAAAGGTAGTGAAATATCCTATTGGACAATCCATTAAACCTGAAAAAAAAAAGCTATTTTTATTCAATAAAATGTGTGATAATGTAAAGAAAACTTTTATTCAATAAAAAAAGTTTTTTCTCTTTGTTGGTTCTTTAGCTAATTTTTAATTTTTATTTAATGTTTTAGTTTTTTTACTCATTCTTGAAAACTACATCAATCAAGAAGGATTGTACTGCTTAAAGGGATGAAAAATTATTGTTTCTTGCTTCCATTTCATTTATATTTTAAACAAATTTAATATTAAAAATTAGCAAATACAAATAAAAATATCAATATAATTTTTTTATTGATCAATTACAAAGAATTTTGCTGACAAAATTAATTTCTAACAACCAACAAAATATTCTATTGATAAATTACAAAATTCTGTTAATTATTCTTCTTTTATATAATTATTCTTTTTATAGAAATTGGCTCTGGTTAGATTAGCTTAGTGGAAAACATTTTGGAGTGATACCAAATAATATTATTAAACGTTTAAATTTAATTACTTTTGAATTTGAAACCTAGTCCGGGATGAATTTAAAATTAAATTAAATATAAATTAATAGAATTAAATTTAGTTAATTTGATCAAATCTTAATGTGATAATGTAAAGAAAACTTTTATTCCAAATTCAATAGAATTTAAGCTCAAATTAAAATCAAACAACAGGAGCCTCTCACGTTGAATTTATAGAGCAACAGGAACTGTCAACACGTGCGGGTGCAAACACCATATGTGTCAACGCAAGCTTGAGCACACTTCAAAATTTTAATACGAGCAACCACCCTAGGTCGCGCACTGATCTAATCCTTCAACTGCTCCTAATAATAATCATCCATCAAAATAAAATACAGAGTTAGGAGAAACTAGCAATTTTCGAATACAACATAATAATAATCAGCATGTTCATAAGTAAACATGATCTAAATCATGATTATTCAATTTAAAATCAATTTAAAAAATATATATGAAGAAAATCTTACCTCTTAATTAATACTTGATTTGGTAATGGTAATAATTTAAAAGATATTTAAGGTGTGTGGTAATAATTAGTGTTGAGCCAATGTTGCAAGCAAGATTTTTAAGATCGAATCGGCAAAGGGGCCGGCAAGGGTTAAGAGTTCTACAACGAATGATCCAGGGTTGAACCAAGGTCAGTTAAAAATAAGTATTATATATTTAATGCTAAACAAAGTAAAAATAAAATAAAATAAAAATCGATATAGTTCTTGTAAATAAAAAGTTTGTGTTATAAAGATGAACAAGTCATTATAAAGAAGAGGGGACCTTCACGTCTCTCTGCAAGAAATTTCAAGAGAAATTATAACCCTAAATTATAAATAAATAAATATAGATTACACTCAAAAGTAGAGTTTTTATAAGGTAAAAGTAGACTTAATTATTACCTTAATTTGTCATGATTTCTATTAATTAATCTAAAGAGTTATAATTTCCTTGGTTTTTCTTTCTTCCTATCTAAGTGACTGGAAAACCTGTGATTGTCAATGATTCACTAAAATTATATTTTGTTTCTCAAAAGACGCTTAGGCCTTTTGTTCCAATCTTGGGGTTTTGTGCCCATTAATTTCTTGGCTCATATATTGTAGAATTCATCGTATGGTTAAATTAACCATGAGTCATTGGGTTAATCTATAAATTCTTTTTCTTTCATTTCTTTTATTAAATAATAAATCCCAGTAATCTGAACATCAAAATATTCAACTTAGTTATTTTAATTAGGTTAAAATGATTTGGATCGCTTGTCCGATTTAATTATAGGTGCTACCTCATCTTGACATGGTATCATCCAAATTAGGAGCCGAGTATTATTAAGAAATTAATAACTAGTCTCTCTCTTGTTTGAAAAATCCATATTTAGTTCCTATGTTTTTTCATGCACATTTATACCCATGATCTCTCCATCAGTCATATATTAACGTCTTACTGAGGTAATGGATTATCACTTGAGGGATTTTCTTCAAAAGATAATTCATTTGCTAATTAATAATTTGATGGTCAAGATCAGTCGAGAGATTAACATATAATAAATCCAAGTGTTGCATGAGAGCTTAATTTCCCAACTCTGTTAGCGTGAGACACACTGCATAATTGTAGAATTAACGAAGCTTCCTTTATCACATTATGAAAAACTTGAACTTAAAGAAAAATGATGGATGAACGATGTATTTGAAGGATTATACACACACACACACATACGGTATCAAATATGATTTTCTCTTGTGTTTTTGTGAATATCTCTTCCTTATACGGTGGTAAATCAATATCCAGTGATTATTACAATGTGATCTTTCGTGCACCAACTTAGTATCTATAAACAAGCAATAAAGTATCTAATGAATTTATTGCTCATTAATAAACATAATGGTTTTCTTGTTCTCTGTAATTTATTAATGAGATGAATAATAAATGGTGGATTATTTTGTTTCGGTTACAAAAATACATAAATGATATATTTGAAGGACCTCCATTACTTATAATTTCTTCTTCTTCTTTATCCATACATAAGATGGTCAAGAAATGGCAGAATCTAAGCCCCCTTTTGCAGTTATTTCTTCAGGATAAAATTTTTTTAAAAAAAAAAGCAATTCTTGCTTTTTAGAGAATACATAGTTTAATTGATAAATCATTTATTCTCATATATAATTATTATTGATTAAATCTTCTTCACATGAAGGGTGAGAAAGGGATTGAGGGGGCGGGAACTCCTTTGTCTACAGTGTAAAACTTGACAGACCTTCCATTAAATGAAAAATCAAAGTGTTATTTACTTGATAATTTAACTGTTTACAATTAAAAAGATGAAACGGATTGTTTCTATCTATTTTGAGTAACTAAGCTTTTCTTAAAAGTAATGTCTTGAACTCCATTAACATCAGTGTATATATATATATATATATATATCAACTCTATATTTAGCGATGTTTATCATGTGATATGGAAAGTTAGAGAACTAGCTATGCTACAAATAATTTTCCATCTGTAAGAAGGAAGACAAGACCCCTAGGTATGTCTGGGGAAGTATTGGAAGGTGATGGTTTAAATTCTTCTAGGGTTGTATTCATATTTTACATATGTAGCCCTTACAAGAAATTTAGAACAACTCTGCCGTATTTATATAAGACTCGAACATGAGTTGCTCGAAATGAGCAAATATTCGACAGTTATATCACTTAATTAATCCAGCTATGGCTCGGGAAGGTACTTTTTCTTGATACATGTCTGTATTTTTTTTTTTTTTTGATTTACGTGGGGTGTCCGGGCCAGCTTACGCGCACCACGACTAATCCCCACGGCCCACTGAATACCCTGCAAACCCAGTAGGCATGTAAGGCACCACGGGGGTGACAGGCGTGCACGCTAGGGCTCGAACCCAGGTACAGGGGAAGGAGACAAGCCCCTTCCACCGCTAAGCCAAGCCCTAGAATGCTACATGTCTGTATTTTTACTAACAAAGTAGTAGTGAACGCCATGTCCTAGTGAGTATTTTTCTTCCAAATTTCTTAGAACTCGAAACCATTGAAAGCGTCAAAAGCTAAAAACCAATTTGTATTATAACTGTAAAACTAGGGCTAGACTGTCAGGGAAACTCATGGTCCCGAACAGTTTGGATTGGAGAAAAAAAATCAGTTAACCCAGGAAAAAACACGGGTCGAGTTGTTTACTCATTCAACTCGATCGATCCGGCGTTCAACCCATGAACAATTATTTCCTTCGAAATATTTTTCTCAAAACGAGGGTGTTTGATCCTTTAAAAACAGTTTCTTCGGATGGATCCATGTTTATCTCTCCGACTCAAACCCGAAGCCCTGTTCTGGTCCACCACCGAGTCAGGTCGCGCACTCGAATTGAAGAAACTAAGTTAATGATTGGCTAAGAAAAAGGGGAATGCCTTTTCATCACTTTGATCCTCCAAAGCCCCACAGGAAGGAATGCTTGCGACCACTTTTTCTATGAAAGAGTCGCATCACAAATTAAATAATTGAATCATGAAAACCTAGTTCATGCGACCGATGCTCCATGGCCACATGCTATATTAATTATTCATTATTAATATTGGGCCATATTTGTTATTAAGGAAAACCATGTGGTAAACTACTTTTTAATTGCTTTATGTATTTTTGCACATGCTAGCAAACTATACTGTAAAATGATATACATTAGCCGCTCCATGAATAGGGAATCTACGTTTTTTTTTCTTTTTCCTTAAAAAACTTGGATTTACTTTGCCTAATTTTCATATTAATATACATTAGCCAACACAAAATCATTAACAAAGAGCAAATTCCCCAATTTATTTATAATACAGCTAAAAACCACCATTATTAAACTTCATATAAATAAAAATTAACTCGATAAAATATGATTAATATGTTAAATTAATTTATAACTTGATTAAAATTTAATTTTATATTTTTAAAGTAATATTATTTTAATTTTTTTAAAATATTTTTTACATTTCTAAGGGTTAATTTGAGTTAACCGAATATTTTATATATATATATATATATATAAATGTACTACTTGGATATGAATATTTTATTTAGAATACAGATAAAAAAAATTTAAATTGATATATAAAAAAAATAATATAATAATTGGGAAAAAAAGGTTGTGTAGTTTTTTTTTTTTAATTATCATGAACAATTGTGGGGCCGTGCACTTTATGTTGAAACTTTAAAGCACAATTGTCTTCTCGAAATTGCTCGGTGTAAACACCATGGCCGGCAAGAAATACAATGGAAACCGTGCTTTCTCTTTCGGTGTCGTCTGCTCATCATTCAAAAAGCATCCCCTGTTTTCTTCTATTAAGTTTCTTGCAAAGTTGGAACGATCTTTCTCGAGATTTATTTATGATCTTTATTTACTAACTATTAAGTTGTTTTCACTTACCAATAAAAGAAAGATAAACTCTCTTGATCTCTTTTTTTACACTTAGATCTTATTGTTAAACCGGACTTAGAATGGGTTTCAAAAAAACAAAAGAAGAATTCCTTCGATTAAATTTGATTGATTCATCAAATTAATTTGGTATTTAATTTTAAAAAAAGTAAAAAAAAAACATTTTAATTTTTTCATAAAAAAATTCTAATGACATTGCTTTAATTTACCTAAGCAAACCTGGTTAATTTAATAATTTGATTTCAATGAAGATTAACCGGTAGTATTTCGTTACTATCTTGTAATAGAATTAACACAAATAATAGAAATATAAGGATTTATTTTTTTATATTTTCTGTTTTGAAAGTGTAAAAATTTATTATTTTAACATTGTTTTATAAATATTTTTATACATTTATATTTTCATTTTTTCAATTAAATGTATTCATGTCCTCATTTATTTTTTTTATTTCAACATATTAACCAAATATAAATCTAAATATATTAAAAAATAAATAATAAATTCAAATGAGACTTTTTAATTTATTTTTTTAAAATTAATATAGATATCTGAACCAGTTTATATGCATTTTAACTAATCTTATAACTAATCATATAAATTTATTTTAAAGTTAATAATTATATAAATTTTTAATAATTATTATATAAATAACTATACAACTCAAACCTAAAATTATAAAAAATAAATAAATTTTTTAATCTTAAACCTTTATAATCGGTCCACACCCAGATGGTTTTCTTAATCTTAAATTACATAATGGTTTATTTGTCACCATCACATGTGTGGCTGTTATTGTGGATGTTGAAAAGTTGCCAGATGTTACAAAACAAGTAGACTTCAGAAGAAGAAAATCACAGAGAAATTAGGGCAAAGTTTGAAAAGATCACAGCCTTAAGAATCACAAATCAGGTGTCCTGTCGAAGGTAATATTGAGTCATGAAATTACTGACACTTGGAGTTTTGTGATTTAGGTCAAGACAAAGTCAATGCAAGTCCATGCTGCCCTTCAATTTAAATTGAAATTAACAAGCGTAAAATGCTCAGAAATTGTACTCAAAGCCACTTCCATAGTTCACCAATTTTCTTTATAGCTAGACTATACTAAAAACAGTATTTTATGTCTTGTATTTCCCAATTAAAAATATATTTTTTTATTTTTAATGTTAGCATACTAAAATAATTAAAAAAATACCTCAAAAACATCAATTTAATATTTTTACATCTAAAACAATATGAAACACACTTTATAAAATTTATATTTTCCTAATTATATTCACAAAGATTTTAAAATCTTGACTTAAATAATAAATATCTCCTTAAACATGCATATATAACTAATTTATCAATAATTGGATTCTGTATCGGTGGAATATATATATATATATATGTTTTTATATATAATGAATAATAATGATGATTAATTAAGTAAAATAGAAAATAAAATGATGGATTAAGAAGGATTGCAGTAAAATGAAAAATATTTAAGGAAAAATTAGAGAATAAAAAAAGGTAGGAGGACCTAAAAGCAATAATAACTAAATAATAATAAGTTGTTTAAGTACAAACATATTATTATAATTAATTAATCAATCAAAATAATTATTAGTACAAACTGTTTATATTCCCCCCCCCCCTTCCCTACAAGGTAAGCAGAGAGCTCTCTTTCTCTCTCTAAAAAAATCTTCCCCCATAAATCTAACTTCATAGAATCTCTCTCTTTTGCTCTTCACTGCTCTAAATTTAGCAGTGGTGCCTCTCTCTTTCTCTTTCTCTCTATCTAAAATCTCTGCGTTGTTGTAATTAACATCTCTCTCTCCATTTTAAGTCTCTCTTCCATGACATATATACCTGGAAACACTCCAAACCCTTTCTTTCTCTTCACAAGAGAAAACCCTTGTCTTGAATTCTGAAGAATTCAAGATTTGAGAGTTGCCCATGCCTCAGTTTGGTCTGAAAATGGAGAAAAAGAGGCCAAGGATCAGTCTTTCTTTGTTTACAACCTTAACTGAGACCTTTTCAATGGCTAACAAATCACCTAGGAATTTTAAGAATGGTGGTAGTGCTGTTGGGTTGGGAATTGTTGCTGCAATGGATGAGTCTGATAAAGTCTCTGACTTTGCTTTGTCACCAAGATCCAGTCCTGTCCCTGTTGTTTCATTGAAGAAACCTGCTTCATGTTTCAAAGAAGGAGGCACTGGGGTGTGGAATTTTGGTAAAGGTGGTGGTGTTGTTGATGAGAATGATGAGAGTTATACTTGTGTGATTTCTCATGTTGGGAATAATGTTATTAAGAAGAGTGTTTATTATGATGATAAGGTTTGTGTTGATTCAGTGAGTTGGTTTGATGTTGGTTCTGGACTGCTTTATGCTGCTTCACTACCTGTGATGATGCCCATTGATGTTGCTGCTACTGAAAGGAGGGAGTTTTGGAGCAAGGATTTCTTGAGTTCTTGCCATCTCTGCAAGAAGCTGCTTGAGGGGCTGGACATTTTCATGTACAGGTACATAAAGGATTGCTTTTTTTTTTTAATATAATTTTAGTGGTTTAATTGTTTGGAATTGTGTGAATTCTGATTGACTGATGATTTTTCTTTTTTGAGCATGGATTGTTGCTTTGCCTTGAATTGATATGAAATTTTTTGTTTGGAAAGTGCAAATTGTTGATTGGAAATAGATTAATAGATGTCGATGGCTTAACCGTCAATGGATTAGTTGGCAAATCTGTGTTTGGACAAAATATTGCTTACTCTTGCTGTTTCTGTCATGGCTGCATTGTTATTCAAGTAGACTAGCAGTTTTGAGTTAAAACTTCCACTTAAAAGATGATTATTTTGGATTACTTTGTCATGGAAAATGTGGACATGACACTGGATAGCTTATGTGATCATACAATCGATCGTGTCTCCTGTTAAGTTCCATTTACGTAGAACATATTTATGTTCGGATTTTTTTGTTCTGAAAAACATGTGGACTAGAAATGGGTAATATGATCGTAGTATCGATCAAAGATGCCGTACAATTAGAGCATTAATTGATCTCGTTATCTCTTTTGAGTACTTGATGTTATAAAATTTAACTGTTTTAGACAAGTTCAATTGTAGCTGCTTCATTGTTGGGTTTAATACAGTTAATTCTATCTTTTTATGTTTAATGCCAGGCCATTCAAAATTAGCGATTTGGGCCAATGTACTTTATCTCAAAGAATTTGATTCAAGATGGTTTATCCAGCATCTTATTTGGGGTTCCATTGTTGTCTTGAATCTCATATGTTTTAGGCTGCATACATGAATTCTGAAAGAATTGTTCATAAGTGATGCTCTTTTCAATTCGCGCACGAATTTGGACTCGCTGACTGTTTGGAATGGAACTTTGCAACCTCATTTTGTATTTCATTTTATTCATACAAAGATGTTGAAATAGAACACTGCAATCCGATGAGTGCAAATGATAAAATAAAGCAATGTTTTAGTTGATTTTAGGGGTAGAAAAGTTGTCATCTTACATCTGTTGTGCACAAACAACTGAAAAATCTTCTATTGAAGCCATTAGTTCGATGCATTGATAAAAAAAATTAGGATGTTAGCCTGAGTGGAAGCCTTGTGGGTAAGGGGCCTTATGGCAGTCCTGTGGTTCTTGTTTTATTTCTAGAGAACTTATTGAATTATTATTTTGTACAAGTCGTTGCTAAGCACTTTACTCCATTAAATTTTATTAGGACAAAAACACTGCTTATTGATTGTTGTTAGTGCCAATGAGCAGTTTCTATCTGGCTAGGCTGTTGTCTCCTTTACAAGTTTGGAAAGTCAACATTTCAGTATCTGTCTGAGTTGTCACAGGAAAGCTGTTTTCTTTTCTTAAAGTTTACAAGGAAAAAAACAAAAGCAAAAGGCTGCTTATTAGGTATTATTAGTGGCAACAAGCAGTTTTTCTCTATATACGGTTTTCTTCCCTTTTAATTTGGAAAGTTAATTACTGAGTATTTGGTGTGAATTGTCAGAGCCAAGCTGTTCCTTTCCTCTTGAAATTCTCCAACCTAGAGATGATGCTTATCTGAGCAAAACTGTTACCAGTCATTAATTTATTTCCATATTCACTGAGGCATACCAGGCATGCTTCATGTTAGCATTGATGAGGAGATCTTTCCTTCTGGTGGAAGATAAGCTTTTTAGGATTAGGTTGACAAAAAATAAAATTCATTGAACACTGCCAGTTGCAACTTGGTGAAAATTAGAACAGTCAATTACAGTTTGTGTTGGCTAAGAAACCTTTGTGCTGCCAGCTTGGTGACCAAATGAAGCATTGATGCCTTGTCAACTATATGCACGGGTTTTTCTTTTCAAAATAAAAAAATCACTGCAAAAGCACCTTGATGGCTCTTTATCCCTGCGTTGCAGGACTTGAAATTGTGTAATAGAGTCATGTCATGGGATGTTTTACAATGAACTGTGTTTGGTTGCAGAAGTTTGATGCTAAAGGGCTATAGCAATTGAACTGTGTTTGAAAGTCTAGTTCAATTGCTATAATCCTTTAGCGCCTCAGAATGCATTAAATGCTATATAGCCTTGAAAAGATTTGAGGTAGGACTATAATTTGCGGGGGTTTGGATGAAAAATTGTAGATGGTAAAATGCCATTTTGTTATTCCATTCCCGAAAACTAAGTAACGAGTTCTCACTTTGTCTGAGAATTGTGCTGCAGTAGAATTACCTGATAATTGACATTTGCTTCTGCATGTGGTTCCTGATTCTTTTAGGAAGGCTTTGTTAGAATATTTTTTTTAATTTGAGCCTTGAGAACTTTCAGTTCTCATTCTCTTATCTCATATCACACACTCCTTTTGCGCTGCTAAAACAGAAATGGGTCCTTTTTTGCAGGGGTGAAAATGCATTTTGCAGTCCAGAGTGCCGCGATAAACATATCAGAATTGAAGATTTCAAGGAGAAGTCCGGGTCTGAAGCTCGGAAGAAACAAGAGTGCTCTGTAATGCCCTGCTCCTCACCTCTGTTATTTTTTGCTGGAGTAGCTGCAGCATAGAGTATTTTACAAAACACCAGTATTCAGTAAATAAAAGGAAACTAAAGAATATGAAGGATATCCTACAAATAAATTGCCATTGACAGTATGGAGAGACGGTAGACGGGAGTTTTTAATAGGGTTAAAGCAGGGGGTCTCCATACCCTAGATTGCAAGAAAGATTCTTCTGGGATGGGATCATTTCAGAAAGAATTTACAAGTTTTTCTGAATCCACCTTGGGTATCATATATAGACTTGTGTTTTTCAATTTTATTATTACTGCCCCATGGTCCATGGGTGCAAGGCAATTTAGTTGAATAGTTGCTCTGAACTGAGTGTATACAAATTCTTCAAGCATTATTCAATAGAAATTATTGAGATTTTGATATGATTTATATTTTTTTTTCATTATATTGATATTTGTTTGGATTTGTTTTCATTATTTAAGGTCTATAAGATCTTGACCAAATTAAATTATTAGGTTGAGTAAAATGATTGAGATTTGTTACCTAGATGAATTTGCACTGAATCTCTAGCCTATGCCTACTAGTCTTTTTATCATACAAAAGTTCGCAAACTTTTGGCATGTAAGACCTTACCTATTGGCTGCCAATTGTACAGTTGGCCCACCATGATCCTCTTTTAGGGACATGAAGAAGGATTAAGCACTGAAAGCAGAAAGGGGGGATGACCTACCAACTCATCATCTAAAACATGCTTGACCCTAATGGAGTATTTGGTTAATGCATGCTTTTTGTGTTGTATGTCTCCAACTCTTGATATAAAATGGTGTCCAGTTTGTTGACAAGGCAGAGAGAAAAGCCATTTTCTCTTCATTACCTCCTTGCATTTGTTTTTCTTAACTTTCACAACGTCTATGACTATACCCTTTACTCCCACAAAGCCATAAGTTCGCGTTTGATTAATGTTTAAGGTTAGAAGAGAAACGTCGAAGACCGGTCTTCATAAAATTCATGTGAGATAAAAGGTACTTTGGTATTTGCCTAGTAATCTGCACTGTCTTTTTAGCTTTACCCTTATAATGGCAAAAAAACGTCCAGCCATGTAATGGCCAGAAAACCACGAAGGATTGTCTCTGAAGTGATTCATCCTGACTCAAATTCCTCGCCCTTCACAAAACCAAATGCTTTCAAGAATAGGAGTAAAGTTGGCACGGTGACGATGGATTTTCAACACACCAAGCTAGTGTAAGGACATGAGGGCTTCAAGCACGCTACCAGTTCCGTTTATCAAAGCAATGAGAATGCGTTTTGCATGACCATGGCCAGCTGCCTATAATTGTGATTTTGGCTCAACAAAACTACCAGAATTGTTGCTGATGAGCTGAAAGGTTATTACGAGCTTCATCAAACCTAAGAATTGATTGAGTTACACGGTTCGAACACAATCTCAGTGTAGAAAATAAGGTTTTTTCAATATATTATTGGAAGAAACTTGCTGAGATTTTAGTTTTGCTTGTTCGCCTGCTTTGCTAGTGGAGTCTACAGATTTTCAAGTGCTGCTCTGTTTCCAATAAATTGCTTATTTTACAATCTAATGTTGCGCATGCTTTGGTGTTTACGTATAAACATGGATTTCTTTTAATCAAAGTTCTGTGTACCTTCTTAGAAACTATCTGGCAACGTTGCTGCTGTCCGTTTGTTAAAAATTTATTTTTAAAAAAAAATTAATTTTTTTTTTGTTTTTGTTTTTATTATTTTGATGTATTTACATCTAAAATAAACTTTAAAAATAAAAAAATATTATTTTAATATATTTTAAAATAAAAAATACTTTAAAAACAACCATATCTGCATTTTTAACCTCGTACTAAAACCACTCTGTTGCGGAGCCAGTATAGGCTAAGGAAGACAAGGCCGAGAAATATGGGGATGGGGTTTGGGGAATGAGGAGGGTTTCAGGAAGGTCGGTGGTGGAGTGGAGGGAGAAGAAGGATGAGAGGAATGTGACGGGGAAGAAGGAAGAGGAGGGTTTTGGGGCTGTGAAGAAGTTTTGCCCTAAAACTTGACTGCCTCAACTAAAACACAGGCCTGCTTATTATCCAAGGAAGAATGCAAGCCGTACATATTTTTCCAGAGAAAGCAAATCATTGAAAGGGAACTTCTGGAGCTTCACATGGTCTTAGAGTTCCAAAACTCATCAGGATCCTAATAGAAAGAGAGGACTGACGACAGAGCATCTTACAGTGGAGAGTGGAACGTAGAACAACCTTAATGCGACCTCTGCAAAAACACTCCAGTGGACTAATTCCTTACCCTGTCAAGATTACCATCACACACATATAATCTGTCTTCAAGAAGAATAACAGAAGCTCAGGATGCAACCTTTACAGCTAATTCAACCTTCTCAGGCTTCAAAGGCAGGATCATTGGCAAGGCACCTTCCGACGCATAGATAGCTTGAACATCTGAATCAAAAGGCTGTGCACCAACCCACTCAGGAAGTATATATATATATTTACCCAATCCCGGAGTCCTTAACTAGAAGCCCAACCTGATGCTTCCATGGATCTTCAATGTCATACATCAAACCTTTGTGTACTATGCAATTGGAATCAAAATTCAGGGCTGTGATTAAGATATCGACAGCAAATTTTAGGCTAAGAATAATCACTTGTGAAAATAATACTAGCTAGTTCATGCAAGATTTCTCAGTGTATGGCTCTTCCAAAATATTGGGTTGGAGCAAAATTGTTGAAAGGTAACATTTTCCCAATATTTCCCTTGTATATTGTGCTTTGATGGGACTCTTAAAGGTTTCTAGGATCCATTCAACTCAAGAAGAAAAAGAAAAAGAAATGTAGGATTCGATGCATATGGTCAACAAAGACGAGATCTTCCTCTGTTGCTTTCTTAATGCCATCGAAAGTAAGTTATTGGAGGAAACCAAATCATATGTTCTGTACTCTACAAGAAGAGTCCACCTCAATGGTTTAGCTTCCTTCAATTCTCACTTTCAAGATCCATGATGACTGCCATTTTCCTGGAATCATTTGCATTATTTGATACTCATGAACCATTCGGAAATAAGATATCGGAGAAAATTAAACCATATGGTCTCCGCAATGCTTTAGTTTTCTCCAATTCTCACATCCAAGATCCATGCTTCGATCATTCGGGAAACTAGCTAAAGAAGGATAGGTTCTATTTTCTACTTCTTCTCCTCTATACAAGAGCCAATAAAGATAAGATATTGGAGGAAACTAAATCACATGGTTTGCACTCAAAAGATGAGGCAACTTATATGGTTCACTTCCCTCCAATTCTTACATTCAAGATCCATGCCAGTCGCCACCCTTCTTCTCAATCTTTTCATTGGTTAATGCTCACCATGAACAGTTTAAAGTAAGATATTGGAGGAAATTAAACCATGTATTAGACTTTGACAACGCATTAGCAGACTAGTGCTTTAGTTTCCTCCAAGTATTTCTTCCAAGATCCATGCTTTACCTCGTGGAAAACCTGAGTGAAGGTTTTAGTTTTGGTTGTGAAGATGAATGACTCCTTGGGAAATAGCATGGAGACACAATTTGTTCCTATTTATAGACCTCAAGAAATTGTAGTCAAGTTTCTGCTCCGGCATATGATGTGCATTCTTAACTTTTCTCATGCACTTCCCGTGATAGCCTGCCATTGATGAAGTCAGAGTAGTTGCAAGGATTGCTAAATAAGGGATGAAAAATTACGATAATCACAATGTAGGATCAAAATGGAATGAAAACAAAATCCTGGCTCACTTTACATTTTTTCTCCCCTTAATTCTCATATCTTCCAAGCAGTATTGTTAAGATTAGCTCGATGAGGTACGCAAACCCGATGATTTGTTAATTCAAGATTAGATCTAATTAAATTTTAATTGATTTAACCAGTGAACTTATATCTCGATGAAAATTTAATTTATTTTTTTAATAAAGTATTCACTGGCATGTTGAGCAACTTTGCTCCCAAGTTCCAAGAGCAAATTTTAAAAATCCTTAATTTTGAATTTAGTTACAACTTGTTCCTTGTTTGAAAATATATAAATTGAGGACAGAAGTTGCAAGTTTTCCTAAATTATAGTGTCATTGAAAACCCAGGGACTAAATAATAATTTACTCCAAATTCAAAGCTGATCATGCAAAAAATAAAAAACTATATATTATACAAAACATGGAATATGGTTTTGATAAACAGTAACTCGGCAAGAGGACAAATCCTTCAGCTCTATGCGGGGGGAAAAGAGGAACAAACAAGAAGCATTAATCCGTTTGTTAATGCAGTGGCGACTGCTTTGCAAGCAAATTGTGTGAACAATTCATTTGATAACAATAAAATATAAATTACTATATAAGTAGGGCTCGTTAAAACCGCTGATCCATGAGATACATGGCCACGTCTAGTGACTAGGTGAATTGATTTACCTACACACTGTTTACTCTTAAAATGAAGATTAACAGTGAATTAATTCATTCTGTCACTGGCACTGGCACTGTTTATATAGACAGTGTTCATTACCTTACACTATTCACACAGTGTTTTAATTATTGATGGGGCCGTATCTGGCTTAGTAATTTTTTTTTTAAATTGTGTTTTACTTGAAAATAAAATTTAATAATATATAAAAATATTATATAAATTAAAAGAATATCAGATAATGAAGTAATATTTAAAAAATTTGATCGTAATTTTAATTATGTTATTGTTGGGTTCGACCTAGTTAAAAAAATTCAGTTTTTATTTTTATTTTTAATTGTTTTTATTCAAAAAAAATTAAAAAAATTACTTAATAACATAACAAAAAATTCAGTTTTTGTTGCTACGCGCTTAAGAAACCATAGAAAATATAATTTTTGTTGAATAGATTTTGTATATGATAAAATTACACATAGTTTAATGAAATAATAAAAAATATTTAATATTAATATTATTTATTTCATAATATAATAATAATAATTAAATCTATAATATTTAAATTAAAACCCCTCTCTCTCTCTATATATATATATATATATTTGTTGAAAAGGTATTTTTTTTAATTAAATACATTAAATTATTTTTTGTTCAATCTCAATTTTAATTATAATTTTAATCAAAAATATATTTTTTTCAAATCAATCTCAATTAAAAATATTTTTTTTCAAATAACAATTATAATAATTAATATACTACCAAGCACACTTTCTCTGTGAAATCACGCTCGTTGAGAGGACTTTACCTGGGGATACCCTTGTTGCAAAACCAAAAAAAAAAAAAGTGTGATAAATTAACACCAGAAACTCTAATTAACCATCAGCAATCCTCCCAGAAAATTCTTGAAATCAAATTAATAACATGAATAAACATGTTTCTTCAAATTATCAAATCAAACTGCAATCAGGCACCACACTAGTAGCAGGTGTTGAAGAGTGCTTCTCTGAAGACTGATCCTTTAAGTTTTGCGAAGTTGCAACCCCTTGTTCAGCAGATGAAACAGACTGTGATTGAGGGTTCAAAAACCGCTGCTCCTCAGTAGCCTGTTCAAGCAAATCCTGTTTCGCATAATGCATGGATGTATTCCCTTCATTTGATGGTGTTTCTTGCCAAGGAATTAACTGGATTCTGCTGCAATGTCAATTTACTTGTATACTGAGAAAGAGGACTTTTCTCCTGCACTCCATAGGGATCGTTAGCAGAACTTCGCCTCTCAAACTCAGGGTTTCGGTGGTTAGAAACACAACTGCTACCTCACGTATATAATAGTCTGTGGGTTCTCTATTTCTTGCAGTCAAATTGATTCTTGATTAACAATGCTGGAATCTCGCAAATCGATGGCAATGCTTGAAGCAGTCTGCAATCTGACTGCAGAAGGAGGGCTACCATCAATCATGGTTCTCTTGGCTAACATCACCAGCTTGAAAGTGTAGCGACTGGAATTGGTTTGGACCACCTTCCTGCATTGCATTGCATTACTAACAAGACTTTAGCCTGAACCCTAATATACCTCAATCACCCCTAACTGAACAGAACCGCCTCCTCTAGCAAAAGCCCATTATAGTATTCACTTCCCTTTGCCTGTGATCGAGCTTCTTGCACAGCCAACCAGAGCAGCTCATCCACTACTTAATCTCTCATTGCTCACCCTGAGTTTCATAAAAAGAGATTGAACTTCCACCATTCTATCGGTATCAAGAAGGTGTTCTAAAGAAAGCGTCAATAACCCAAATGGTATTGTCTGCATGTTTTTCTTTAGCTCCTCCAGCCCCGTGCATCCTCCTCCTTCACCTCCTGGGGTCGGTTTCTTTTCTCGAGGGTTACACTATTTTGCATTTGCTCAGAACTTTGCGTCATCACACTCATAATCCCAGTTTTTCTTGTTTCATCGTCTTGGAAATGTTTCTCACGTATGATACGATACTATCACCGTGTTCTTGGTTTTGGATTTTGCTACAGTTTCTAAGGTCGTTTTATTGGAAACAAGAGAGTAGAAGGACAAGAAGAAACGTGGAAGGGTGAAAATGCCAGTCATGGTTATTTTTCATTGGGCTTCATTGTTTTCTTAAACTAATCATTTCTTTTTTCATCTTTCATTCGAGTTCGTTGAAAAGAGGGTTAATTACACCTATTTGTATTTGTGCAATTTAACTGAGCTCTTAATTTAATATATGTTTAATATAACCATAACTATAACACCCAATCCTGCTAGATGAGGGGGAAAATAGTCCTTCTGAGAAAAAAAAATTATTTTTCCAAAATTATCTTCAAGTTGAGTGCAAATTAATCAAACCCAAGTTTTTTACGAGATTAATTAAGTTATTTCTTTCTATTTTTTGTAATTCTTAGATCCTAGATGAACCGAGTTCTACATCTGTAACTACTAAGATTTTTAAAATGTGATTAATTTGTGGGCCAAGATAATTATTGAGCTAAATATCTCCCTTCATTTGAACAATTTCGCATGTCTGAACTCTGAACTAAATACATGCTTCCAGGATTATGCGAGCAAGGATGAGTTTTAAACCATTTCAACCCCAAACTAAAAGGAAAACATACAAAATATCAAAATTCCGTGACAAATTCTCACGAAATATGCAAGTTCTAAAAGAAAGGGAATGCATCCAAACACTACAAATGAAATGAAAGCTTCCGGCAGACTTGCAGGAAAACTCTGGCCTCGTAACCGCGCTCGAAAATTAGCTGAACAAGGTTGTAATTTGAGAAGTGATCTATTTATGCAGCTGAATTGGCTAGTATAATTTGTTGAGGCTGCAGGCACAAAAGATGAAAAGTGGATTTATTTGAGAACACCTTGAGCATATATCAAGATGGAAATCAACACACACACACACAATGAAGGAGAAGATTATATCTAAACATGACAAAGAAGTTTCATGGATGTGGAGCAACACGGTCAACAGGCAACACCATAACCTGAAAGGAACTAAGGGAAAAGAGGGATGAAAAAATGCATTTGTTCGGGAAGTACTGCATGATTCTGAACTGGATGTGGAAACCTGGGAACCAGCATTTAAGAACATGCTTTGACTCTATTATCACACGCAAGAACAGAAAAGGGCATGTAGGTCAGTTAACGAGTTAGTTGTAGTGAAACTGTGAAATGGGATTTTTATGAACCGAAAATGAGTGATTTTGAACCAAGATCACCATAATTTCTCGAGTCAGTTTTCAATGAAAGGGATTATATCAGCTTCTTACCGCTGCTAACTCCTGTTCATGCTTGGGTATGAAAGCAGTATCAACCTTTCCATTCTTGAAGTCCTGTCAGCAAGGCCACAAAGGAAATGACAACATAGATCCAATCAGCTCAAGTTTCAAACTAGAATACATAGGCTTTTTCAGCAAGTTTCATAAATAAAAAGTGTAAATTATAGTTGTTCTAACCTCAATGTCAAGGATAAGCTTGTGGTAATCTATTGTTGTTGGGACTCCTGGATAAAGAAAGTAACAGCGTTTGAAAAATTAAAGAATATATAGATTCTAAGAACAAAAACAAATTGCAACCATGGCCAAAAATTTAAGAGATGTTCTTGATTGACAGAAAAGCCACAAATGACTTGTCTACCCTGCAATTAGCAGCGAACTGGAGAAAAAAAATTACACCAACCCTTTGTGGCTCACAAAACTAATTGAAGGATGAGCCTCGCAAAAGGTTTGCATTTGCACGTGTCAAAACCAAAGAAAGAAAAAATTGTGGTTTCGAAACCCACACTCCCTAAACCCACTATGCTCTTTCCATACAGTCACTATCTCAAGTTGAGCATTAAAAAGAAACATGGCCAACAGTGTGAGGCACCTGTTGAAAACTTGGATACTTACCAGTAATAATAGTGTCATCAAGAGCCCTTTTCATTCGCTCAATTGCCTTCTCTCTCGTTGGAGCCCAGACAATAAGCTGCAATAAGTTTCAAATTTCAAACTAAGTAAAACCATGCTAAAGCCAATTGTTTTCAGTAGTCAGATGAGCAGTCATACATGGTGGCTTTAAACTACAAACAATATACATCCGAGTATCAGCTACAAAATTGAGGTTAAGAGAATGCTATATGTCTACCTATAATAACTCTTCATTATGTCTCATAGATACACTTTTATCCTCGACAAAGATGAAAAATTGAACCAAGCATCTTGCTTAATTAGGAAATCCTACGAAATTATGTATTCTAACTTCTACATTCTGAATCACTTATTTCCTTCGTGTCACAATTAACACTCCAATTGAACTCTCATTGCCTAGACTGCTTACAAAAAAAATATATATTTATATACTTATTTATCATCAAATCAAACACTTCTACAAACCTCACCATCATGATTTTGATCTTTTGTGCAGAATTTAATTTCCCATACTAGTGAAAGAACTGCTAGAACACCAAAGACAAAATTGTAGTCCAGCATAATCACAAAAAAAAAAAAACTTGTGAAGACGAACAAACTACATAGACAGCGAAAAAGTCTAATAATGGGATAATAATAACAATGGCTGGTTCTGATATCATGTACAATCCAGCAAAAAACGTTTCAACCTAATAGATGGAAAAGCCCAAACAAACTCGTTATAGAAGTCTGTGCCAAACTTTGTTCTTGGGCAGAATGGGGTTACTGAATTAAAATTAATGCCATTCTTTCATGGGCATACAACATCTATTAACGGATGAGTAATTCAAGAAAAAAAATTACTTCACCTTAAATTGATAAACAAAAACCCTAAGCATCTAGAAGTATTGTTGATATGCACTATTCTAGGAGATATAAGGATGCCAAACCAGACAAACATGAGGCTGTGTTATTATGCCTATGGAGTAAACATCAATGCATTTTCATTAGGACAGATGCAACCAAAGAGTAGAAGATGGCAAACATAAATGTGAAGTATGCAAAACTAAGGAGCAAAAAACAATCACATTGAGACACAATGGCTTGAATCTCTTGTCACATGGCCACAAACATACACAAGAACAAGGAATGTTTGACAAACCTTTCCAAGTAGGGAATCATAGCTTGGAGGAACCACATAATCAGGATAAACGTGGCTATCCATTCTAACAAACGGACCTCCAGATGGCAAATATGCTGTTATTCTCCCTGTTAGTTCGGAAGGAAAGGGGCAGCTGGATAATTAGTAAATAAGTTTCCAGGTTTTTGAAAACATATCCATGGAAAAAAAATTAACCACAGCACAATGAATAAAATTTTGATGATTTTAACAGAAGCAACACCAACAAAATCAAGGAGTAACATGAGATGAACCAAACACTAAATAGACAAAACCAGCAAAGGCAATAAACCTCATGGCTTGTCACCTTAAAAAGGATTAGACCTTCAATGCATTCAAATGGTACAGATAAACATAATTTGGATGGAAAAGAGCTCACTCAATATCAATCAGAAAAGAAGTAACAAAGAGGATCAAATAGCAGCAATAATTTTACAAGAACATAACATTCAGCACAATGTACACATACCTGGCCCTGGTTGGAATCCCTTGAAAGCATCTTCTGCATTGATACGGCACTCAATTGAATGTCCCCGAAGAACAATATCTTCCTGCAAGTTGAAATCCAGAAAACAAATTCAAATAGATGTAGAAGCATAGAGCTTCTTCTTTTTTCCGTATCCTTTCCTCCAATACCTGTTTGTATTGAATTTTCTCTCCCATGGCTACATGAATTTGTTCCTCAATCAAATCAACAGAAGAAATCATTTCAGTTACTGGATGTTCCACCTGCATTTTAATTTTTAAAAGAACATTATGAATCACCATAATAGGGATTTTATAAACACATTAGCAGAAAATTAAATCACTAATCATTTAAATTTAACCTGGATTCGAGTGTTCATTTCCATGAAGTAGAAGGAACCCCTTTCATCCAAAAGGAACTCAACCGTTCCAACACCAATGTACCCTATGGATGCTGCAGCTGCAACTGCTGCATCACCCATGGCCTTTCATAACTCAGGAGTCAAAGCAGGAGATGGTGCTTCTTCCAACAGCTTTTGGTTACGTCTCTATACAATGGGCATATTCAACAAAACCTATATCTTCAATACACTAGGTTTACTGCTAAAAGTAAAGGTGAAATCACACAATCAACAATGACAAAAGGAAAGGGATAAACAATAGGGGTATCACTCTCTCGAAACATTTGGTAAGAACTTTCATGCACTCTATCTAATAATTGAGCATGACTAAGCCGAAACCAAGCCTCTCAGCTTCCTTTAAATTATTGATGCTTATGAAGGAATTACCAAGATTTAACAAATTCCCTTGGTTTTTAAAGTTGAAAATGGCAAGGTATCTTTTTCCCATAAATTAATCCAACACTCTCTCAGGAATAGATTACAAATGGCCACACATTGAGATAATTTCAAAATAAGAAGGTAAATAATACCTGAATGCTGCAATCTCTCTCACCAAAGTGAACAACATTACCGAATTTGTCTGCAAGAACCTGCAAAATCAAATGATATAATAGAATGATTCAGAAAATAGCACATAAATGTTGACAGTAATTAGGTGTAGAAAAAAATTGAAAGGGAAAAAAGAAATTCAGTATTACTGAAGTGAACTATAATATTAACAAATCAAAACTCAGCAGTGTTAAAAGTGTTATATGGAAAGCAAGACTATATAAGAATGTCCTTCAATTTATAATCTTGAAACATTCCTTTCGGCAAATTCTTTTATCAACTTGGTTGAGTCAAGTCAAAAGCCAATAGTGTTTATCCTAATCAACTAGAAATTGTTCCTACCTCATACAAGATCAGATTCTCTGCCAAGCAAATTAAAGTGCTTATTTTTCTGCATGTGCAGAAGAGCATTGCAGCTCAGGAATTTAGATTTGGATTTCTACTTATCTTCACCATACAGCATATTACATTTGTAGATAGGAGAGACTCTATGCTGAAAATATGAGTAGGCATGCTTTATAAATGCCTTTTATCCACAGTAAAAAGATGAATATAATGTTCAAGAAACATTTTTAGATTACAAAACTGGCCTCTTCCTTCTCTTTTTGTGATAACTACATGTTTATTGAATCAAATCTCATTTGGTTGATTCATTCATAGCACTATGTTCTTATAGCTGGTAATTCTACATGACTAAGAATAATCGATTGCTATAATCAAACACTTGATACTAGTTCCCCCACATTTACATTAGAAAGGTTTCTGACATTCCACTTTCAGACTCTACTTTAATGATCTTCCAAAATAATTCTTAGGAACCTTGTTACAAATACTCTCTAAATAAACAAAAATTACCTGGAACTCAATGTGTCTTGGATTTTGAACATACTTCTCCAAATAAACTCCATCATTTCCAAATGCCACAGCAGCCTCACTTTTAGCTTGCTACAGAGCAAAGAAAGTGAACCAAACTCAATTAAAGACAACACACTTTAACCAGGTAAACATTGAATATTACAATGAATGGCACCATACTAATAGTGTACCTGTAGCAGCTTTACAAACTCATCAGGTTCTTTGGCAAGCCGCATTCCACGTCCTCCACCACCTGCCGTTGCCTTGAGAACATAGTTTTTTTTAGTAGAAGTTTCTATGCTTCTCAATTTATGTTCATTTGCATGGTATTAGAACTGGAACAAGAAATCTCAATCTCATAATAGCCAGTCCAGACCCCCTATTGTCATGAAATTTCACAATTTTCCTTCTATATATTCTTCAGAAACCAAATGGAGAAATGGTGAAATATACAATTGAGGATAGCTTATCACTGACACAAACATATAATTTCAATATATGATCCAAGTGATCATTTTCAAGGAATCCCGATTATTAATGATTCTAAGAATATTTTATTTGATTGCAGTTTTCATGCTTGGCACTACTGTGCAGGGTTAATTAGAGTGTATTTTAGCTTACTTCTGTATGCATGCACATGCACCCAAATACACACACATGAGCAGATTTCCAGTACATGTTGTAGAGAGCTCAATAAACTGCTTGCTGTATAGCTGTATGAAAAAAGAAATTAGATGGCACAGATGTGATGAAGCTAGAAGCAAGGAAAAAACACTATTCCATCCTTTTTTATATAAATCATAATTGTCATTTGTCTGAGTCTGGAAGGGTCACAATGGTGTTTATTGCAATTTCAATGATGTAACAACCTGCATAAACGATGCCAATTCATATGAAAGAAGATTATTTACCTTGATCATCACAGGATAACCAATCTCACTGGCAAGCTTTACTGCTTCTTCAGTACTCTAACAACAATTGGCGCACAAGAGTTTGTCAGATAACATCAAACTACATCTTGTTATATTAAAAAAAAGAAATGGGGCTAACCAAATAAAAAACCACAGAACTTGTAAGCCATGCAATAGTTTTCATGCCAATTTTTGGAATCATATCAAACAGATAGTGGCCAAACATGGCACCTGTAACAAGCCATCACTTCCTGGTACAGTTGGAACATTTGCCTTCTTCATTGTTTCTCTAGCAGTTGATTTGTCACCCATGACTCGTATGCTGTCAGGCTGCCACAAAACAAACAAGAATTTGCATATCATAGTTTTTGCAATTATGCAAGTGATAAAGGAACAATAAACATGCTTCATGGTATACTTTGACCAGGTAAAACTTCAGCCAATTCTAAATCCTATTACTTCAAAACATGCCAGTGGAGTAACTCAGTCAATTTCCCCATTTACAATACAGAAAAATATAGGTTTCAAACACAAAAAGGAAATAACATCAAAATAAAAGAAAAACAAGAGAACGATTTTGGTAGAACCATGTATGCCTCGGTGCAAAAATTTGGCAAGTTGGCTTATGAAGTTGAAGGCATGAATCAGCATTCTATGAAAAACTTGCTTACACTGGTTATGAGCTTGGAGAGACAAGTAGCATTTTTTTCCACTGTTCTAGTGCTAGAACTGAGAATTATGTCAATTTTAACCAACATTTTTCTACTGATAAGCCACCTGAGTGTCTGAAACCACTTTACAAGCTAGAAAAAAGCACTGAATAAACTACAGCACAAGCCGAAATGGAGCAATATGTACCCAATCCTAAAACCTGCCCAAAATGGGATTTGTGTAAATAATCACATTCCATGCAGAAGCAATCAAGATTGAACATCAGAGGCAACCCTTCAGTGGCAAAAAATGTATTTCACTCAAGATATTTGATGAAAAACTAAAATAATAACCTACTCTAGAGTCAATTAGCATAAAGATAATATATCTTCACACTGTCCTCAAAGTACTTTTTCCTGCATGTCAAATAATTAAGATTATCAACAAACTTTGATAATCAGCATCATGCCATGCTAATGAATGACATCTATTTACAAAATGATATCATCCACTACAGGATTATATTTTTCAAAATAGATTATCAGTAACTGTTACCCATAACCCCTATTCTGGATCATACTAGATTGAATTGGCTGTTCAAATCTGTGTGTGATAGTCAAAATACAGGATTTTTCACCCTATATGCACCATGATTTCTGAGTACATAAACAGATGTTGCGATTGAGAAAAAAACTAATTTTAGCATCTAATTCAGGGCATACAGAATTAAAAAGAAAATAGTTGACATGTGATTAGCCAAGATCAAGAAGATATCGCAGAAATCTCATTTTTTCTTATTATTAAGTTTCTTGGTGACTACTTACATTAGGCCCAATAAAGTTTATTCCATGTTCTCTGCACATTTCCACAAAAACAGCATTTTCAGCAAGGAAACCGTATCCAGGATGCAGCATCGTGCATCCACGACTGATAGCGGCAGATAAAACATTTTGGATCACTAAGTACCTGTGGAAAGACGGCGGAAACATACACATAAATCCATTATATTCCACATCTACAACTTAAAAGCATCGTTCATTTGTTGCTGAGGAATTGAATGACTGCCCAGAAAATCAGAAAACAGTAGGGCAATGCTTTAATGAATTGGACATGAAGTGAAATGCATAGAGTACTAACAACTGTTAAAGTGAGAAGAATTGTTTTAGATCACTGACCCAGACTCCGTAGCTTTTCCTAAACATTCCCTTACTAGGAGCAAGGAAATGTCCATGTGTGATGCATGTGACTGATAAAGTAAGGATATTATAACCACTTACGATTGGTTGCTGGGTGCTTCACCTATGCAAACAGACTCATCAGCCAATTTCACATGAAGTGCATCCTTATCTATGGTTGAGTAAACAGCAACACATGGAATCCCTAACTCATGTGCAGTTCGAATAACACGAACAGCAATCTCTCCTCTGTTTGCTACCAGAATTTTTTCTGCGCGACATGCAACCCCAAGAGCTCCTCCATTCTTCTTAGCACAGTGATTAGCTTGGGTAGCCTGAGTTCTTTGTCTAGGAAAGTTAACCTTAGTTCCCCCCATAAAGCTGCATTGAGAATTCCTGATTCCACTATTTCTCTTCATGAATAAACCCTAATGCATTGAATAAACAAACTATTTCAGCATCTATAATCCTAGCAAACAACCACGGACCTGGGCAAATAAAGATACAGTGAAGCTTTTCTTTGAACATAAGCGTCAATAAGGCTATTCCACCACAAAACACAACCTCACAAGACTAAAAATGCATGACATAGCAGCACCACTGAATTCGTTTAAGCACACATACTTGCCATCATTTATCTTCAAATCCCAACAAAAATTTTAATGGGAAAAAAAAGAAGCTTTTAGCTCATCAACCCTCCCAAATGATCCTCATTAATTACACCACACACACTAGCAAAATCACAGAACTGAATTAACACCACATAACTACAATTCATGTAAATCACTGAATACTTGTTCAAAAAAAAGAAGTAAATCACCGAATTGGATTCAATTCTCATCCCCACAAATGCTAACCAAACCCAACACTAAAAATCCAATAATCAATACCATCCACTAAACAACAAAACAAACAAAACCAAGATTCATTTCCTTCCAGTGAAAATTCCAAAGCAAATACATTACAAACCAAAAAATAACACACATTTCTAACAATTCAAACAAAAAACAAGTCACGTTACGCAAAAACAACTAAATCAAAGAATAGAAAACAAAACAAGACGACGACTACAACAACTTACAGGAGTAGAGGTAACAGATTTGCAAACAGGCAATGTTGCCTCCATTTTGGAACCCACAAGGCCTACAAAATAAATAATTAAACAAACAAACAACACAAGAGTCACATTGCTTTCACATGAACACACAAACATAACTAAATGAGATGATGATCACTATAATTACCTTGAACAAGAAATGATGGGGTGTTTCAGAAACAAAGAAAGCACTGGGAGAGAGAGAGAGAGAGAGTATTTAAGACAGAGGTGAAGGAAGGAAGATATTTGTTGGGACTTTAGTTTGGATTGCTGTCTTGTCGATAGAAACGAGGAAAGACGAAGAGTGTAAGAGAGCGTGTGAGATCGAAAGTTCCGCCTAGTTGAGTTTGGGTTGCCAAACCAAGGCTAAGAACCTCTCTTTACTTTATCTTTTTTTATTTATTATTATCATTAGTTCCCGAGTCATAGCTAGGAGGGTTAATTCAAGTAAACCTGGAAACGGGTTGACGGCCATACTTTAACTGTATTAGACCGCAGTGAATAGATTCATTAAGTCAACCACATTTTTTTCTTTTTGTATTGTTTTTCAACCTGGAATAGTCTAAACTCCGGATTAACAAGCAAGATGGATCGGTCTCAACCTTGGATTAGCATGCAAGAGTGTGTTTTTTTAGTTAGAGGGAAACCGACTCGATAAATGCTTATTTGAACCGATTTGAATGGATGAGTTTTAAAAAAAATTTGTGCTTGTAGATGATTAATTGATAGAATATGTCGTCTAATGGCCAGTTTAAATTGATCATTTACATGTTAAAAGTTGTTTTTTTTTTTTATTCAGAGGTAGAAACAGATCCTGCGGATGGACAAATTATTATGTGAGACGTCAAATCAGGTGGGACGGACAATTCAACTCCTTGTATTGAAAGCATTAATGAAATCCGCAACTTCCTGCACAAAACATGAGATGGGATGAACAATTCAACACCTTCAAAGTAGAAGATGATGGTAGGATTCTGTGATTAACTCTAGTACCAGGAGTCAGAACAAGGTAAGCACTAAGAAAAATAAGAGAACAAAAGATTTTGGCCATTTTTTTCTTTTAACGGAGTGCATGTGAAAAAGAATTGGTCTGCCGAGTTATTTATAGAGAAATCTGAAGTTTTTCAGGTGATAAGAAACTCATGAAATGATAGAGAAACCTCAATCTACAGAATAAATTCTTAATATTTGTGTTGTTTAGATTTGGATGTGTTATTAAATCAGTCATATTTATCCATCTGAACCTTTTTCTTTTCTTCTTATGAAAGATCTTACGAAGATTCTTTCAAGAAAGGGAAAATGAAAGAAAGATGGGCATGCATAATTAACCAATGCCGATATTCAAAGTGTCATCAACATGGAAATTTGATCTCTCGACTTGCTCTTTCTCTTTCACAAAAACAAGGAATTCTGGTTTCTCAAACCTTCAAACTAATCTTCTGTCTCCTAAAAACAAAGCCCTTCTGGGTCAAGAAGTTGGGTTCTGCTCAATTTCTAAGAACCTTAAATATATTTAGCTAAAAGCCGTGTGTCATCGTTAACATGGCTTGGCAAGCACAACCCAAGCCTCACCAAAAAAGGATAGTACTTCACAAACCAAAAATAAATTCCTAGTACAACAAACTCTCAATAACGTAAAATAATATAATAACAAACACTCAGACGAGAGTCCTATCCACGTATTAAAGTTATTTCACGACACGTGTCCAATACATATAAATATGAAATGGTGTGGCCATTTAAGGACTGGTAGTAGACTGACTGGCTTGATGTCCTTGGGAAGAGCTGGTATGGTAGGTAATGTGGACTTTGGAAGCTCGGGGAAATGGGGGAAAGGTGGTAATTCAGGCAATTTGGGACCTTCAGGTTTTGGCAGATCAGGAAATTCAGGTTTCGGTAATGGTGAAAGTCCAACCTTAGGCAATTGTGGCAGCTCAGACTAATTTCGAGTGGAAACAAAACTACACCATCTCCCAGCATGACGGTGTGTGCAAGAGAAGGAAAAACGCTGTATGCATTGAAGTTCCCGACGTCCAAGCTCCTGCAAGCATTAAGCTCGAACTTGACCTTCTCAACTCCACTAGCTGGAACAAAAACCCTCTTGAATAAACAATGGCTGCTTCACTTCCGTCTGTGCTGCCCACATTCTGAACTTCAACTTCAAATTGATAATTGCAATCAAGGTCATCCACTCGAATTGCAGGACAAGGAGCCTTATGTGAATCATTTTCCAATTTGATGCGGACTGATCTCTTCGAAGATGATGGCTTGTAACCAAATTCAGTGTAACTGGGTCCATAGCCGAATGGATAAACAGTAGAGCCGTTAAAGAAGTTGGAAGTCCGACCAGTGGAGCTGTTAAAGAACTTGTAAGAGGCTGTTTGAAGTGTTTTTACAAAACAATTAAAAAATATATTTTTTATATTGTTTTGTGGTGCAAAAATTAAAAATAAATTTAAAAAAATAAAAAAAATTACTTTAATATATTTCTGAAAATAACACTTTAAAAAATTATTATTATAATAATATATGTGATTTAACTCCGACGGGGTAGCCTAGACTTCATTGGTAACTTCTCGGTCCGACACTTATATAAAATGAAAGTCAATATTAAAAAAAAAAAAACACAACAAAACTTGAAATAAATAAATGAATAATAATTATTTAATCCTTCTCCCTTTTAAACTACAGAAGAAATTATCATAAAATTGAATTTTGAATTTTCATTCTTTAGTTTCCTCCAACATTTTATTTTTATACCTCTAACAAAATATAAAAATATTTAATTCCTTGCTTGTATATATAGATTTGATTTTGGTAAGAAAATATAGAGAATTTTTACTTTAATAGCCTTGCAGAATTTATCCTTTTTTATATATATAATAACCATGCAAATTTTATTTTATTTACCGATCTTTAATTTTATTTTCTTGAAAAAATAAGTTTGATAATACTCCAAATCTATAAAATCTAACATTTTTTATAAAATTCAGCCATTAACAGATAGCATGCCGTATGGACAAAGAACACGGTTTAGAGGGATGCCTGCCAATATGCAAGATAGTTCGAAATTAATCAAGCCTTATCATATGTTTAATTTAATCTCTGTTTATATCCTCAATCTAGTAGGTCTAATCGAAATTTTATACTAATTATAAATTATTTAATTAAACGTTGGCAATTATTCTCCAAATGGAGATTACAAACTCCCACATAAGCACTGTTTTCTAGTTTATAATAGGAAAAAAAGAGGAAAGAAAGATGTCCTTCCTTGGCAAACTTTTTTCATGAAAATAATTGCGATTTATGAATTGATTTGGATTAATCGAAAAATTATATTTTATTAAAAAAATTAAAAATTAATTAATTAATTGGGTAAATAAGTTATGCCGTGTCAACTTTCATTTGATTTTTTGAAAACCGGCTTGAACCAGATTTAAATCATGAAGGTCCTGAGTCAACCTCTCAACGCAGATTAACATGAGGAGTTGGTAGGCAAATCTTGAAGACAAATAAAGAGCGCATGTTTAATCTTTCTTCACCAACCAACTATAATGCTGACTTTTGGAAAGCTGTCAACTCCTTCCTACCTTGAATTTGAGGAAGCCCATGGATTCTCTCACAAAACCATTGGCAATGGCCACCTAACCTCCTACCCCCATTCCGCCACCTCTATATAAACCCATTTCCCTCCTCCCGTCTCTCAAGGTCATACCATTTCCCAGCATCCCTTCTTCTAACCATGGCTTCTTTTGTTACAAAATCAATGGGTTTCACTCTTTTAGCAGTAGCATCTGTTTCATGCATAAAGTTTGCATGCCCTAACCTGTCTACATATTTCTCACCGCTACCCATCTCTGTCATCCTCCCTCTACTTCCACTAATCGTGTACTTGTTTGGCTCCGTTTTTACCAAGTCTTCAACTAGCGACCTACCTCCTGGCCCTGTCTCGTACCCCATCTTTGGCAATTGGCTCCAAGTTGGCAATGACCTGAACCACCGTCTTCTAGCTTCTATGTCACAAACATATGGTCCTGTGTTCCTACTCAAGCTTGGTTCAAAGAACTTAGTTGTTGTATCCGACCCTGAACTGGCCAACCAGGTCCTGCACACACAGGGTGTTGAATTCGGGTCTCGCCCACGTAACGTTGTCTTCGATATCTTCACCGGCAATGGACAAGACATGGTGTTCACGATCTATGGTGAGCATTGGAGAAAAATGCGTAGAATCATGACACTACCGTTTTTCACCAACAAAGTTGTGAACCAATATAGTACTTCATGGGAGCAGGAAATGGACCTTGTGGTCCATGACCTTAGAGACAATGAGAAAGTTAGGACAGAAGGGATTGTTGTTAGAAAACGTCTGCAGCTGATGTTGTACAATATTATGTACAGGATGATGTTTGATGCAAAATTTCAGTCACAGGAGGACCCTTTGTTTGTTCAAGCAACAAGGTTTAATTCCGAGAGAAGTCGGTTGGCACAAAGTTTTGAGTATAATTATGGAGATTTTATCCCTTTCCTTAGACCATTTTTAAGGGGGTACTTGAACAAGTGCAGGGATTTGCAGCAGAGGAGGCTAGCTTTCTTCAACAACTATTATATTGAGAAAAGAAGGTAATTAATCACTAATCTTCTCTCTCTCTCTCTATAAAATGATCATCTGATTTCTAGCAACATTTCTAATTTGACCTTAAATTTGTGGTTTACAGGAAAATAATGGCTGCCAATGGAGAGAAGCACAAGGTAAGCTGTGCCATGGATCACATAATACAAGCTCAAATGAAAGGAGAAATCAGTGAAGAAAATGTACTTTACATTGTGGAGAACATTAATGTTGCTGCTATAGAGACAACATTGTGGTCTATGGAATGGGCCATAGCTGAACTGGTCAATCATCCGACTGTTCAGAGGAAGATCAGAGATGAAATCAGAGCCGTTCTAAAGGGAAGTCCAGTTACAGAATCTAACCTGCATAAGCTGCCATACTTGCAAGCCACAATAAAAGAGTCATTAAGGCTACACACCCCAATTCCCTTGTTAGTGCCACATATGAACCTTGAAGAAGCAAAACTAGGAGGGTTTACCGTTCCTAAAGAGTCAAAGGTGGTCGTCAATGCGTGGTGGCTAGCTAACAACCCTGAATGGTGGGAGAAACCATCAGAATTCCGGCCAGAGCGATTCTTAGAAGAAGAACGTGACACAGAGGCCATCGTTGGCGGGAAGGTTGATTTTCGGTTCCTACCATTTGGCGTGGGCAGGCGTAGCTGCCCAGGGATCATACTTGCAATGCCAATCCTAGGACTGATTGTTGCAAGACTGGTGTCGAATTTTGAGATGATAGCTCCTCCTGGGATGGAGAAGATTGATGTGAGTGAAAAAGGAGGGCAGTTCAGCTTGCACATTGCAAGCCATTCCACTGTTGTTTTCAAACCAATCAAAGCATGATCTCATCACAAGTTCAGCTTCCTAGGCATGTATCAAATCACTAGCTTGGTTGTTTGTAAAACCTTTCACTTTTACTCTTCATTATTCTCGAAATTGTGAGATTTTTTTTATTTTTTTTTTAATAAAGCTTTGAATATGTAACACATTGTCTTCTCTTTTACAAAATTGCAGACAGAAATAAGATTAATTTCTAGCCGTCTGCTATGCATGGTTATTTAGGACTTCATTGATCAATCGAAAACAATTCGAGAAGAGAAGGCATCAAACACTGTTGTTATCTTCCCTACAAAACTGATACATGAAACCTATATAATCCGCATTACATGGATTGACTAGTAATTGTAAGCACCTACGTATGCCTCTGATGTCTGTCAAGTTATGTCTTAAAAAGATTCATGGCATTGCTGTCAGGCGTTACATGGGCATAAGTTTTCATCTCCATGTCACCAACTTTGTGTGTATACAATGAAATCAACTGTCAAATATATAAGATCAACAGCATGAAAGAAACTCAAAAGTGAAGGAGAAAGGAGATGGAAACTATAGTTGCCAGTTTATAGCACATCTTAAGTGGCCACCACGGTATAATTGTTGCAAGGGAATAACTTTTGTGCTCATGGGCACCCCACACAACAAAAGCCTGCAAAAAGACGACTTGCAGGTAAAGAGAATTTGCAAGCATGATACCTCTATTCATATTCATTCGACATTTATGTCCAATTTGCATTCACATTGTATCTGTAATCATGCAAAAAGACATTTTTAACTCTCCTTAATGCCTTAATTTCATAATATGAACAAAATGGCAAGGAGAAACAGCAACCTCTGCTATTTTCCGTGCACTCTCTTGAAGTTGCTGTAATGGTTTAGCAAGTTCTGTTCTCAACTGTATCTGCTCACTTGACTTGTCTACTGGAATGAAGCAACTAGCAAGGGCAGCCACTTGGTGATGATCAAGATCTTTGAAAGTACCTGTTAAAAAATCATCAAAGGATATAAATAAAAGCGAATGAAATGACTGGGTCAGTCTTATATCATGCATCTAAGACTCCCAGCAACCTGGACAGAGAAACCCAGCCAGAAATAAATTAAGATTTGCAGAGCATGAACCATCATGAGATGGTCTTAAACTCACCATTGAACATCAGTTCTGTAACAAGTAATTCATCTCCTGTGTCTATTAAGCAGGTTGCTCTTCCCCTTAGCTGGACAATACCATCAGCATCTATACATCCAAGTCTTTGCAAGACTCGCGACCGGTTCTTGAGTTCTTCACGAAATTTTTTAAGCTGCAAACAATAGCAAATCAAATTAAAAGAAAATACAAGTGGAAAACTGATGTAAATAAGCTTGAAGCAGTAGATAATAACAAGCCCAACATCAACAAAAGCAAATACTGAGAACACTTTGAATAAAAGTTGGAACAAGAACAGCAACTCAAGTTCGCATGCTTATGCTATTTTTCATCTCTATTCTGTGTGGCTGTATTGTTCAGATATGAACACCAAATAAAGATTTACAGTCAACACCTCTGTGCAGTCAGAAGATTTTCTAATGTCTCTTTTGGAGTACACTATTGTAAAGAGGAAAATCACAATACAATGCAAAAATTGATCTGGTGGGTGAATTTAAACAAGAAAGAAACAATCAACTGCAAATGTTATTGCACTCCACATACCTCACTATCTATTCAAGGAACAAAGCACCCACGCAACTAATTTATCACTCACAACCACATACCCAACTATCAATTGAACGAACAAATTATTTAGCTGACCTCACCCATGCAAGTAGTTTATCATGATTTATTTTAAATGCAATTTGATGCTTGAATATGCAAGCAAGAGACATTCTTAAAATGACAAGCATTTTCTTCCTTTCCCTTTTTCTGATTAATAGAAATCAGAACTACATAATTAATTTCATGCAATAAGATCAATCAAAGTTTATTCCACGAGGCATTCTCCTCCATCAGGATTTCTGAAATATACATCACAAATGCCAAATCCATATCACAGATAGATCCAACTATATTTTACAAAGTTCAATCAAACTAGCATACAAGAAGAAAAAATACCTGGGAATCACGCATTTTCAATTTGAGTTGTTGAATTTCATGATTCACCTCAGCTTTTTTATGAAAACTTTTCATCTGATTCACAACTTGAGACTGCACGCATAAAATTGAATGAGTGTGATTGCTAAATACCACATGAAGCAACATTATTGAGAGAATTTTCCAAGAAAAGTAACTTTCTTACTGCCTAACAAAATTTTATAGGAACAATGTGTGGAGGGAGGTTGATTCTGAATGATATGGCAAACCTTGTGCAGTGGATGTGCATGTAGCTTTCGTTCCAATTCCTCAATTTGATTAACCAATTCGACAATTTCAGGATCCTCAATTTTCATGTCCTGCAAATTAATAGAACCATGAGAGACAGCAGCATTCTTGGAAAACTATTCCAGTACTTTATCTTTTTGATAAAACAAACATTAAAGTCAAATAGAGAAAATTTCAGAAGCAACTGAAAAGGAATGAGTGAAATATGTTCATATTGTTTATGGCACAGTGAAGAGAGCAAACATCAATAGCAAGAAGGTCATACATGGACTAAGAGCAACTGGAAACTGAGTTGATCATGAATAATAAAAACAGTTACAAATCTTTTTATTTTCTCAAGAGGGGAATAAAAGATGGAGTCTAAAACATGAATGCAATAAAAATACCATCTGTTTCTGCTAATTTTGGCATTTTATGATAAAAGCTTTGTTAAAACTGCAACATAATTTTCCATATTCCAAGAAGTAAGCTAAATTGTGCCAACTCAAAAACTAGGCTTGAAGTTTGAACATGGGTTAGTGTTGTAATAAATTGGGTGGCATTTCCGATTCTTGTGCAGTGCACCAAAAGGTTTGTAATTTTATTCTGTGCTTATTCTATCATGTGAAACAACCCAACATTCAATTACAGCAAACACTTGCCTTTACAGGGTTAAGCTTAGGGAGGCCTTCAGGAAGCCAATTCCCTAACTCCTGCACTGCTAGTAGTATACTTTGTCTTGCTTCCAAAGGCCGAAGGTCAGCAGGGATGGATATCCTTACCTTACTTAGAGTACAAATCAGGGTCAACTGAACAGGAACCTAGACCAGAAGAGAACAGAAATCATATTATCCAGCAGACCAGTCCAAACACTTGAAGTTAATTACTAGATAACACTACTGAGAAGAGATAAAGATACTGTCACAGTGATGCATCAACATACCACATCCATCTCACCCTTTTCTCCAGGCCGAGGTGGGCATGGTCTTGGCCAGGAGCCACTCTCACTTGGTCCAGTAGAGCAATGAAGGACAGTATCCACTATATAACCACTGCCTTTTGATGGCAATGCTCCCAAGCCTGCGATGGGCTTTCTAACAACATTCACTACAACTCCCCAACCCCAATCAATTCCTCCTTCTCTTACCTCGATCTGCAATACAGACAGCCACTAATAAGAGGACAAAATAATACAACTATCATTACTAAAATTACAAAAACATGTGGAAATACATGTGAAATTTGCAGACACGAAGAATAATTGTTTAGCTTTATTTTTCTCTCAATCATAATGTCCTATAAATGTTTCTCAACTATTGGGGCCTCAAATTTATAAACTTCGGCCCCATTTGTTTTTCTCATTTCTTATGTACATGTATCCTGGCAGCATATATATAACATTATTCCACATTCAGCATAAAAAGTAAAGTGACCTCAGATTGTAAAAGAATCCATTGATAATGAGGGTGAAGTTCCAGAAAAGAATAAAAGAAACTGGCCATTTAGCAGCACACAAACTTCAACAAGGGTGCTCATTTTCTGTACATGCCAACCGACCAGTGCATGGATAATAAAGAATTCTTTCAGGCCTCATTATTTCTGTCATCTTCTTTTCAAGTTAGGTCATCTCAAGTTTTAGATTATGATACTCAGCAACCTCAGTCTATGCAAGATAACAAAAAATCAAAATTACATCAACATATATTATTTCAAGAAAACAAAATGAATTGTATTGAATAACAGGGGGAAATGATTACCTCTCCCAAAGCATCAAGCATGGCAGCTTCCTCTTCCAGTTTTGAAACCTTTTTCCCCATGTCTGGTAAAGCCTAAAAGAGAGAATTATAAGTCATTGAACACTTCATGAAGTTAAGAACTACAAGCACAAAAGGATGTAAAGGATTCAAAAAAAAACCTTCTCGTATTGGAATTGATGAAATGAATTTCTTATTACATGTTCAGCAGTGAACTGGCCTTCAGCACGGCTCATTAAATTCAAGATTGAATAGTAGCTCAGTCTGAAAGTACTAACCATGTCTTTGAGTGTATTCATCTCCATCTGGAAAAGTAACAGAAATGGCAAGCACTTTGAAAGAAAAGACCAGGTTGTTTTATTGCCTTTTTCAAGGATCTAAGCAAGAGATCATGATGTGCCATGGGAACTAAATACCATTAGTTTTCCTTTGACACAAGACTTAAATGTGTAGCATGGGTATGTGTTAAAATGAAAATACAGGTTGACTTTCATATTTATACTAGTGCATTATGTTCATGCAGATAATTACACTAGGCAGTAACAATAAAACACAGGATTAACATTTAGCAGAAGAACTTTCTAGATTTCAACTGTCATCGAGATGGTTGATGGAAATCGCTAGTAACATTTACCGATTTACACCTGGAAAAAAAAAAAAAAACAGAGGGAGGAAATATACAAAAAAGAATACAGAAAAAATGAAAAGCCATAGAATTACCCACTCATCAATCATTATGATACAAATACCCCACTCGCGCACATACATGCATAGGCACAGATGTACAAGTTAGTGTTTTTAATGCTCTAGAGAAATGCAACAAATTATCACTTACCTGGATATACTCACCAAATCCAATGTAACGATGACCATCACCACCCACTTCTTAACAGCAGCAGAAACTAAAACTGATCCACCACCCCCCTTCAGTTTCCTGTCTAGATTAACTTACTGCCTGTGGCAAATAAAGCCTTGACAAGGCCTTCCTGGAAAAGAAGCTCTACTAGTTCCTTAATAACAGGGAGAAGACCAGAATGATGGACAGCAATGCCTCTCTGAAGTAGTGGCAACATCAACTCAATAGCAAGCAAATTCCTGTCTTCCTCATTCAAGCAGAGTATTGCATTGTTAAATACCTGCTCTTCTTGTGTATTAAAATCAAGCTTTGACATGGACATGGCATGTTGTTCAACCTCTCTCCTACTGAAGCTAAAAACTAAAACTGGTTGAAATTTCGGTTCCATAATCATCTGAAATTACATATGAAAGCAATGAATTGAGGAATTGAATCAACTTATTACACAAGATGAACAGGATAAACTACAAATCTCCACTTAAAAATTCAGAAAATGCATCAACAGTTCAGATGCACATGCATCAGAAAATAATTAATCACCACTCAAAGCAAATATGAATAACTAGTATTACATCAACAAACAATAATTTGTTTTTTCTTTTAACAGAACATATTATCCATAGCAAGCAAATTTGAGATACTATAATAGAAAAAAAAAATATTGAGAAGTTGCATATCGCATATATATTTGTCTGAGAAGACAGCTAAAAATATTGATTAATTTGACGAAAAGGTTTCTCCTCGGTCAATTCCTATGAAGTTCAGTTCGTTGATAGCATCGGGAAAATTGAAACTCGGAGAACTACAAATGGCACTAGAGAAGCTCCCGTTGAAGAGGTAAAGAATATTAAACACCCATCGATGCTCAATGAAGCAAAAAATGAAGGGAACTTATAATAATTCAATCAAAAGAGCATGTAAAAATAATTGTGCAAACCTTGACAATTTTGTATATGTCAGAACCCCCAGAAGCATTCCCACACTTGGCAATCCTTCCACTAGCTTTACCATTTGCACTCTTATTCCCCTCACCAATTTTCTGCTTCGAGAAAGTATCCTGAAGCTTCATAAAATTGTCCTCCCTAAACTGCTCACTCTCATCAACCACAAGATATAACCCAGCACCACCCACAGGAAAGACATAATGCTGCAAAGGAATTGGTCGAATATCTGTGTAAACCACATGGCATGGCTGCTTATGCAAATGACAAATCCACTCAGCAAACTCAGTGGCATTCGACATCGTCGAGGAAAGAAAAACCAACTTAATCACTGGCGGCATAAATATAATACTCTCTTCCCAAACAACCCCTTTTTCACGATCCTTCATATAATGAATCTCCTCGAAAAACAACCCAAGCAACTTCCTTCAGAATCTCAGAACCCCTACAAAGCATTCATCTAAGAATCTCCGTAGTCATAACCGAACAACTACCATTAGGAGAAAGAGTAACATCTCCTGTCATCAATCCAACATCTTCAAACTCCTGATGCAACTCCCTGTACTTCTGATTACTCAAGGCTCTCAACGGAGATGTATAAATAACCCTTTGCTTTTCTCTAAAAGCCATTGCAATCGCATACTCTGCAACCGCAGTTTTCCCTGCTGACGTATGAGCAGAAACTAAAACACTCTCATTCCTTTCCAAACAAGCTACAGACACCTTCTGAAAAGGGTCAAGCTCAAATTTATAACTTTTCGCCATCTCCCCGTTATACAAAGGATTCGACATAGTCCCATGAAGGGTTTCATCTTTATTCACCACATACCCACTTGGGACCCCAACTTCATGAACACAAGTCCGTGTCAAGCTCCTCTTCTTCAAAGCTGATTCTTGCTTTTGTTGCTCTCTGCTTTCTCTCCCTTCTTCTCTTCCTCCTCCTCCTCCTTCTCAGGTTCTTTTCTCTTTGTAAGTGTCAGTGTCTCCTCCATTTATAAGTTTCCACCCTAATTCAATCCTAACTTGCGCTAGATTTAGAAAAATTCTACCAAAAATCAAAACTGGAGCCCTCTTTCAGCTAACAAGAGCAAAATACACACACACACACACACACACACACACACACACACATTAAAACAAGTAAAGTTCGGATTTTGTTTCAGCATCAGACACCTAAAGCACTAAAACAAGTTGACTAGCACCGAAGGAATCAAATTAAGTCAAATCCTAGTTATTTCATGCATTTGCTTATAATTTCAGTTCAGAAAACAGAGGTTTTGGCTTTAAAGAAAGTGGTCTCAATTTGTTTTGGTTACCCAGGTAAATTTAAGCATCTAAGGCATCAAAAAAGAAGTACAAGTTCTGGGACTTCGTTAATTTTCCCCAGTTTTCTCGGGGACCATGCAGAAAAGAGAAAAAAACAGTGGAGGGAAAGCACCCGTTCTCTGTTTTTGGCAAATGGAGGCAGAGAAGATGGTTCGAAATACAGCCCTAATTATTATTATTATTTGGATCATTTCCATGGGTAATTCTTATTATTATTTGGAAAGTACCCGTTCTCGGTTTATAGTTTTTTATTTATAATATTTTGTTTTTAGTTTTGTATTTTTAGCTGTTCTTTGTATTTGGATGGTAATTAAATTTGGATTGGCCTAAGTTGATTTAGTGGCTGGAGTGATTTAGGTTAGGTCAAACATTTGAAGGAGCAAAGAGTGGTAAAACTTGGTTGATTTCGGGTTGAAATTTTTTTTAAAATATATTTTTTATAATCAAAATTGTTTTTTTATATTATTTTAATTAATTATTAACACTTTTCAAAGTATATTATATAAATATTCAACAAATATTTTATTTTTTTAATATGAAATTTAAAAAATTTTAATATATATAATCTATATTTGTAAGAAAAAAATATAATTTTTTTAATGTATAATAAAAATAATTTTTAATACTTCAACTTAAAATAATAACATATAAATATAATATTTTTAATGTAAAATAAAAAATATTTAAAAAAAA
>SRLM01000491.1:18767-107491 GCA_015708895.1 Populus ilicifolia | reverse complement strand
TATATATATAGTTCATCAATGTTTTTAAGACCAGGAAACATACAATTAACAGAACCATGAGAAAAACAGAAGTTGTTGCAATGGATAAGAGTTTATTAATTCAAAGAATGAACACTTTCGAGGTAAAAACCTGTTAGATTCTGGGTTCTTCGCACTGAGGAATTTTCCGCATTACAGAGTAACTAATAATTATATTACATCATGTATATCAGATAAAAATGCATAAAAAACCAAAAATAAAAAGATTTTCCAGATCATGATATGATCTCCCAGCATAGGTACGTGAAATGTTCTGCAGATACATTCAAGATATCAGAATTTCGTAGCATAACATCAATTAATGAAAGTCTAATCATTCTGTGTCAGATGTCAGGTAATTAAGGTTGTTTTTCTGAATTGCATTGTAGAAATATCAAAATCAGTAGGGGAGACAATATCATACAAAGACGAATGAAAACCTTTTGTTTCATGTCATTTTAATGAATAAGAAATTAGGGCTGGTCATATCTCGAGCATAATGACTTCGTATCATCGTTACTGATGAACAATTCTGCAAAAGTTTGCTGACAGAGATATTTAAACTTCATTCCCGAGTTTGCTGATGAACAGTCATTGCAAAATGAAGGAACAGAAAAATCAAGCAACAAATTTGATGTAGATATTTAACAAATCCCATGGTTATATCTATAAAACATCCAGCCCAGTGAGCTTAACCACATGGAGCTCCAGCAATTAGCGTGCAAACTATAAGATATTATAACTCTTCTTACTTGTTTTTGGTTTTTTCTCGTAATCCAATCACTCATTTCAAGTTTAATCCATCGGTGAACAAGGTAGCATTAGACATCTACTAAAAGAAGGACAAGATTCTTTCCAGACAAACGAATGCATATTAATCTTAAGTTGGAACCCTGTTTCGAGTCGTATGGTAGCTTGCAAGAATCAAGTCTTGCGTGATATTGTTAGCCTGTTCTAGCCCGAGATTAGGATTTGATTAATTAGCAATCTAACATGTTTTCGTTGCTGTTAATTGTTAATCAAGGAACTAATCTTTTTACATTTTAGAACCTGTTCTCTTTGTATTGTAAAGAATTTTGTCCTTGCATTTTCTTAGCAAACAATCATGCATGAACTACCACTATCTACTCAAAGAACTTGGAAATATTAAGGTGCTTTACGGTTCGTAGCAACTTAATTTATTCTCTCCTTTTTCCCTTTTTTAAAAAACCACTTTTAATTTTTTATTTATTTCAATCTTACCCTTTAATATTTTATTAATTTTAAATTAATTAATATAATTTATTATAATATATTTTTTATGAAATTATTACAGTTTTAAATAAATATTCTTCCAAAAAGTTGGTCCTCAATTTTTGAAAAATATCTATTTTTTATTATCATATTATTAAATAAAAAATAATTTTAAAAAACAAAGCTTTTTTAGTTCTAATCAACATAATTTAGATGGCATATTTTGCTAATTAAGGGGGTAGTTCTGGTTTATTCAATATATTATCATATTATTTTAAAAAAAAATTCAAATTAGATTTTCATTAATCATTTAGAATTATTTTTATATCCATTAAATTAATTAAATTATTTTATATAAGCTAATTTAAAATATAAATTAAATCAAAAGGTTTTAAAATTAACTTATTAAATCTGATTTAATAACAATACCAAATAATTTTATTTTTTTTAATCTCGTCTTTCAATTATTATTTTTAAATTGAATCTCTTTTAATTTTTTATAATTTTTTTATATTTAATTAATTTTAAATTAGTATGATGATTTAATTTAATTTATTTTTATATAATTTAAAAAAAATTTATCATAAATTAAAAAAAATTATTCAACAGAACACAGAAGTCAGGGAAGTAGTACCAATCAGAAGGAACATCAATACCAAACAAACATACCTTCGACTTGCTTATTTTTATGTGACGAATTTTAATTTTTTAAACCAAAATCCACAAAGAAAAGCAAATAGACCCAAACACACGAGCCCAGCCCATCCGCCCATTAATACTTCACCTCCTCTCTGACTTCACCAACAAGTAGCTAACACTTACATTTCTCTTAAAGAGCAAAAAAGTCCCCAGTTTTTCTTCAATTTCTAGGGTTTTTATTCTTCCTCCTCTTATTTGAATTATCTCAAATCAATGGAATCACACAAAGAAAACGAGATCAACGGCCCTCATTCCATGGGGACAACCATCATCGGCGTCACCTACAATGGCGGTGTCGTCCTCGGTGCCGATTCTCGCACTAGCACTGGTAAAAATCAAAACTTTCTCCTTCTTCAAAAAACCTGAAAGACAAAGACCAAAAATTTATGACTAATTCTACGGTTTTTGTTGTGGGTTTTTGTAGGAGTTTATGTTGCAAATCGAGCATCAGATAAAATCACTCAGCTTACTGATAACGTCTACTTATGCCGCTCTGGATCTGTAAATTACTATTTTTTCATATTTCTGTAAATTTATTTTACCTTGTTTAGTTCTGTTTATTTTGGGTTTGATTTTATGTAATTTGTTGATAGGCTGCTGATTCTCAAACTGTGTCTGATTATGTGAGATATTTTCTGCATCAACACACGTAAGGGAGTTTTTTTGTGTTGATGAATGCTGTTTCTCTTTTTTCTTTTCTTTTTTGGTGTAAAGTCTTGATTTTGTTGGATGATTAGTTGAAGAGCTGATTTGGGTTTTGTGGGTAATGCGTGTAGAATACAATTGGGGCAGCCGGCGACAGTTAAGGTTGCTGCTAATCTTGTTAGGTTGTTGTCTTACAATAACAAGGTTGGTTCGGTTTTGATGCTTGTACTGTTGTAAATTTGTTCCTGATGATGGTGTTGGGTGTCGTACAATAACAGGGTTGGTTAGGTTTTGATACATTTTTTTTGTTGGTTTTTTGGCAGAATTTCTTGCAAACTGGAATGATTGTTGGGGGTTGGGATAAGTATGAAGGAGGTAAAATTTATGGAGTACCTCTAGGAGGGACACTTTTGGAGCTGCCTTTTACAATTGGAGGTGTGTGAAGTGAACTCGTGGGCATTTTGTGTACCATTAGTAATTCTTTCGTGTTTTTTCTGTGATTCTTGTTGATTTGTTTCTTTTTTGCACATGCACTTGTTTATTTATATCTCATCAGCAACAGCAATAATAGAATTTTACTATTATTTCTGGTACTTGCATAATTGTTTAAGGCCATGATATGGGTCAATGGTGGATTCCTCTCTTGCACCCCATCCTGTCAGTTGCCCATCATGTTGCCTCACCTGTACCTGCCTTGTTAGCAACTGTCAATGAAAATGCAACCTGCACTGAGGAACTTGTCAATCCCTTGTTACTTCATTGGCTAGCAGTAACAATGCTAATTAACCAGTGGCATTACAAGAAGCAATGTGAACTGGCTATGGTGTCTTCACTCTTTAAAATTTAGTATGAGAAAAACACCTGCTTGCAGAGACTTAATCGTGTACCGTGAATCTAGTGTTCTTGGGATGAATGATAGGTTACTCTTCTTTAATGTCATCAGAAGGTGGTACATATTGACTGGTAAGCTTGAGTAAACCACCATTGTCTGCAGTAGTTGGAGTTGTTACAATTATGAAAATTTTGACTCCTATGTCCTCATCCTATGGAAAATGGACTTATTAATTGCGTCAGTTGATTAATTGTTTTTATCTGCATGTTGCATGCAGGATCAGGATCTTCTTACTTGTATGGTTTCTTTGATCAAGCATGGAAGGATGGGATGACCCAAGAAGAAGCTGAGGTATGTAGTCTAACCTGTGTGTTTGTAAATATGTGAACATAATATTTTTTTATGGTCTGAACTAGTGGCTTGACTCGATTGAAATCTGTTTCATTTTGGTCTTGTCGTAGTAACAAATTTTTTAGTAGTTGTTCACTAATATACTCCATGGTTTCACTAAAGTGTATTTGCCCTTTTTTTGCTGTTGGCTAATACACTAATGATAGATTTTTCTAGAATCATGAACTTCAATTTTTCTTTTGTTTATTTTTTTTCTTTTTCATGAGAATCATATTGAACCTTATTGGATAGACTGTTGGTGCTTGCTTCCATTCTAAATTTTTGCATACTAGAAACATGTTCTTGTCTTAGAGTGATTCTTTCCGAGCCTCATGGTTAGGCAATGGCTAAGAAGTTGCCTCTGGCTTCTTTTCTCCCCCTGAACATCTTTTTTTGCTGCCTTCACTGTGCCTAGACCTGCTGCTTCTTTTTTCTTCCCCATCTTGGGCATAGTTGTTGTCTTTATTATGCCATTTATTGCCTTTTGGTTTGTGATGCTTGTGATTTTTTGCAGCAATTAGTGGTGAAAGCAGTATCTCTTGCTATTGCTCGTGATGGTGCGAGTGGTGGTGTTGTTCGGTCTGTCACTGTATGTTGCTGATTCTTCTCTCATTCTCTTTCCATTTGTCTCTTCTAACCGTCATATTTCTTCAGGCAATCATGGTATTTTAATTAGTAGGGCATGATTGGGATAAATTATTTTGGAAAACAACTTTTCCATCACTTCCCGTGTACTCATTCAATCACCTTAAAAACAAGCTCGAATTAGCTGCACATGGAACGCGTAGAAAAACTTTAATATTTGTTTCTGCTAATTTTATGTCAATCAAATGTTCGTTACACAGATCAACTCAGAAGGCGTGTCAAGAAAGTACTACCCTGAGGACAAGCTCCCACGATGGCACGAGGAGCTGGAGCTACAGAATTCCTTGTTGGACATTTTGTCATCATCTAGTCCTGAGCCAATGGTCACTTAAGATAATGCTGCATGATGTTCGGCATCGAATGTCTTGAGAAAATGATGCCACACTTGTTCTCTTAAGAAAATGCCTAGTGATGTCATGCACTGAGTGCTGTGAGCGATGTTTTTCTTGTGCGTTGTTATGCCAAGAAAAGTACTTTCGCCTATGTAATGACTATTTTTCTGATTTCGCGTATCTTTGTGTTGATGAATCTTCCATTTGCTTTAATCAACTATTACCGTTTCATCAGAAGCACATGCCATTAAAAATGGCAGATTACACGTTTCATATCATTACCTGCATTATGGTCAGTGTAATTTCATAAGATAGAATTTGATTTGAGAGAGGGCGAGGTGTACTCTTACCACACTTGGAACCTTAAAATTTAAAAGGCTACTATTGCAAAACTGAACTTTACACATTTAAACTCGGAACTCACATTTAAACTCGGAACTCAGCATCCAAATTTATGATTTTGCTTGCTACAATACATTTGAGGGGGAGACTTGTAAACATAGTTAACTAGAAGGCATCACGACAGCATCAAGTAGGTAAGGCTTAAAGGGCATGCACCAAACTGGATTCCTCACCGAGCTGAATCAATCAACTTTTGGACCAAGGGATTGATGGTTCGGTTGCAGAAACCTCTAGTTTCGTGCTTCTGACCTGTGTTTTCTAATGTACAACAAGGCTACGAGGAAAAATTGAGCACTAACTGGCCTAGAACAGGTTTGCAATCTCACTTGCTCATTGCAGGTGCCTGGAAAAATCCAGCAGGCAGGCGATGGAAAAGCCCAGATGCGATGGAGTCTAGAAAAGTTACTGAAAGAATCCTACAAATAATACAGGGTCCCCACGTGGAAGAAGAATTGTTGGCATCTTCGTGGGCTAATTTATGCATTGACATTATCAGAACTACTGCCGGCTTGATTAGGAAGGACAGCGTTGCCAAAATCTCCATCCAAGCTCATCTGCTGGACTTCTTGAGGAGACAGGATCTTGATGCAGCGGACACAGTTCACAAACTCTCTGAACATGCAAACAAAATAATGTAAGGAGAGACTATAAATAGTGCTTGCAGCTTTAAGACATTCCAGAATACAAGAAAGACATTCAAAATTTAAGAGCAAGTCAACATAACTTAGTCCCGATGTAGAGATCATAAGACTTTCACATATCGCTTAATCTATGACTCAGGATCCCCTTCAACACAGAATGGAGAAGAACAATTGCCATCTTCGACAAAAGAACAGGTGACTTCACCAGAAATTTACTTAACTACATTGAAATTGTTCTTGTTGGCGTAGTAGGTCTCCCGAGGAAAAAAAAAGAAAGTAATAATTCCTACACGTGGCTGCATGGAAAGTTAGTCCTGAAGTAATTCCATCGAGTATCAGATTATATTTTCATTCCAAGAGATTAAATGAAACCCCCCAAGATGAAAATCATTTCAGCAGACAAGACAGAGAGACAAAGCCACAGGGCAGAAGAGAGGCTGAATGAATTGAAAATGGGAATACTTGAAACCCTTTGTTTGTCTGGTTCAGTGATTGGAAAAAGGAAACCAGACGAGTATCAGGTGAGGAAAAGCTTCAAGAAACACATTTAAGGGCCTTCTGTCAGAAAGCAAGAAACTAAGATTTTGAAGGGATGACATAGGAGGTTCTGTGTGTAGTATAATCTACCGAGCACATTCTCTATGGTAAGTGCTATGAGAACATTTTCATACTTGGCTAGCTATATTTCCACCGAGAGCATAAAGCATACCAAGAAAATACAATTAAATATCATAGAAATTAGGAAAGTTATGAGGGCTGGAGGGCTTACTCCCAAGGGTCATCCCCCACTAGCAGGACATCATTCTCGTGATCAGTGTAAACAAGTTTCCAGCCTATCCTTTGTTGATCTTCCAACTGTCCCTCTATACCAAACCTACGAGCCAGATCCTGCTTAAGCTCATCATAACCTGAATACCGTGTTATGTCAATTGACCTTCCTACAGCTCCACGTTTGTACACCTTTACAGTAAACATCAACCAACTTATAAATAGCAGGCCAAGCAGAAGAAATAACAGGATGACAGATATGAATGTATAAGAGAAAGATACAGCAAGTATAGCAAGTGTGGGCATGCACATTAATGTGTGCATATAAGAAATAGCATTATATGGATGAAAACAACAAACCTTTGTATATGTTCGCATTCGCTGAAACTGTTGCTGTGGAGGAGCCCAAGAACCTCTATTCAATAAGCTACTGTCATTGATTGTTGAGTCAATTGAATTGAATGGCATATCTGGAACTCCAAATGACTTGGAAACAATTGCCGATGAAAGCTCCTGTTGAGGATCTTTTGAATTTTCACAATTTGTAAGCATGCCTCCTGAAGAGAGGTTATTTGAGAAGTCCTTCCCCGGCCCCATCATGCCCTTAGTTAATAAATGGTCAGAATTCATTGGCATCACAAGTTGGCTATCAATGTTTGTTCCATATAAAATATTATTCCTCGGATCTCCCTGGAGCTCACCATCATGGCTTGCATCTCTCAACAACACTGATTGGGGATTATATGACAGTGAATTGTTATTCTGCTGCAAATGGACATCATTTTGTGAAAGGCAAACAGAAGTTGTAGAAGATGATGTGTCCAAATAATCTATCTGCGCAGCTACCCCATTTAGGTATGTTTGTGAGGAAAATAATCCTGGGTTTTGATTCTTGGAGATGTTCAATGATGGCTTAACCTCAGCTTTCTGCAGCAGATCTTTAACTAAATTACCATTAGAGGACACGGTTTCCAATGCACTAGGGCTAAAGAGTGTCACGGCAGACTGAGCCATGTCCTCTCCCATTGCTGTGTTTCGGTGAGCCCAACCATTGATCATTGGTTGAACCATGTTTGGACAATTGTTAGTGGAAGGTGAGGTAGAACAAGAAGGAACGTCATCAGTGATACCAGACTGTCCTGGTCCAGCTGCTGCAGTCAATATACTGCTACCAGCTGTGGAGAGCTGATTGGCCATTGAGCTTGGCGGAAGTCCCATGTGACCAGCCATTTCTGACAACAGCATGATGCCAGAATGCTGTTGTTGAGGTTTCAGCTGTTGAGGCAGATGTGAGAATTGAGTATTGGTTTGGTTGTTATTCTTAGTCATCTGCTGTGGAATAGTATTTGGCTGAGGGAGAGAAGTGGGTGTTGTTTGAGGGATTTCCAACATTTGGCCGGGTGTCATGGACCTAGAAAAACTCTGGGATGCATCCAGCAGCTGCCTTTGTGAATCTTGAAGCTGTCCAAGTTGACCAGACTGCTGAGCTGAAACTGATTGCTGTTGCTGCTGAAGCTTCTGCATCAGTTGAGACTGAATCTGATTGTCAGACATTTGCATGTGTTGGTTTACTTGATCAGACAACTGAGATTGCATTAGACTTTGCTGCTGGTTCTGACCCATAATATGTTGCTGTTGATTCTGCTGCTGCTGGTGCAAGGTTTGCGGAAGGTTTCTAAGAAGCTGATGGCCTTGAATACATGGCTGTTGCTGAAGAATGTTATTGGTGTGGGCAAGAGTTTGAGGCTGCAGAAGTTGGGCTTGAACTTGACTTGAGGGTAGAGTTTGAGCCATCATATTTTGCCTCGATTGTTGAGTGATTTCACCCATCTGTTGCTGTGACTGTATGATGGAACCCAGTGGGTTAAGCAAGGACTGTAGCTTTGGAAGCTGATCAAGCTGTTGTGCTTGCTGAGGCAGCCTTTGGGCATTGAACTGTAAGTTGTTTGGCTGAGGCATTTGAGGTGATGACAACCCTAACTGGCGGGAAAGATCACCTCCAGGGAGATTCTGCAGAACAGACCCTGACAATGATTGCATATAATTGGGCTGTACTGAGTTTGCCGGTGAAGGGTTTTGCTGCATGTTCATTCGCTGGGCTAGGCTTAAGCCAGGGAGAACCCGGGGATCTTTCATGTAGATATCATCACCAAGCCAAGGCATAGTCCTCTTGAATAGGCTATCTAAATCAGTGGAATCATCATCTGCGAAAGTAAAGGTGACAGGCAAGTCAGGTTTACTCTAATAGAAACACTGTAAATTTGAAAGCCCAAAATCATGGTCAAGCTTGAAAGTGCTTTGGCATTATTCAATTTCATGAAGAGAGTGAGGAGCACCTTCAAGATTTTAATCACCATATTAGCACATTTGGTCCCAACAGATCACATGCAGAAACCTTGATAGTCAAACTTCGATGCAGAAAAGATAAAACAGTAGAACATATCCTATCCAAGCCTCCCCCACATCATTACTCTCTTGACAATTTGATAGTATCAACCAGATGATGCCATTTACAATTACACAACCCATAGGAAGGATGGATTAATGGAAAGAAATAGCAAACAGCACATGTAATTCAATCAAAATGCCTAGCAATAGGATAACCATATGAAGAACACAATGCAGAAATGACTAGAAGAGTTCACCAGTTGACATTCAGGCTAAAAATTTCCTATACTGTAAGAAGCTGATCGCAACTTATATTGTACCTGGCATTCCCAGTTGCCTTGGATGCTTAGGTCTAAAAAATGGAGGAGGACATATGAAAAATGGAGCAGTCACTGGTTCGATCTCCCAGATTGAGACTCGATTGCGTCTTTCACCAGCAGTCGACTCATCCCAACCAACCTATGAAAGAAGATGGAGTGTTTAAATTGTAATGTACCTGAGAAGTACATTTGGCGTGATTAGAATAAATAAATAAATAAAAGATGCTCCAATCTTTACCTGCAAATTACGCCATTGTGAGTTTTTCCATCTTACAGCATCAAGATCACTGATACCAGTAATAGTGCCCATATGCCTGTGGTACAGATTCATTTTCTTTAACTTTCTAATTGAAGGAGAGAATTGAGATTACCATTTTCTAAGAACAACTGGCAAAGAATCCAGGAATCAAGCACCAGATCAATATGAAGAGGTGCTGATCAGCTCAACTAAAACTCTTTCCAGATTGAAATTAATCATATACAGATCCTAAATTCACTACAACATGCTCTGGGGCCTCAAAATAATTCCATTCCAACTTCATAATTCTTGAAATCAATAATGTTAACAAATGACATTTATGAACTGCAAAGAGATAAGATTGCACCTTCTTGTTCCTGACTCTTCAGTTTCAAACATCATGCGGAAGCGCATGCCAAGTGATATTTGGTTGCTGTACACTGCCTTGTAATACTTGGCTAAAGGGATAACAAATTCTGATGGACTTGCCCTGCATTAAAATGTATCTGGTGTCAATTAATCCAATACACTCACAACCTATTTATATTATTACAATAAATGTTAAACATAAGCATGATACAATGAAAAATAAAATAATTACCTTGGATTATAGTACACAGTAAACGGGCTATTGTTTGCTGCCGCATGGGCTGCAGCAGCTAGGATCCCAATATGCATGCTATCACTTGACAATACCGATGATGATAAGTTTGTAGGTTGCCTGTTAGCCCGTCTGATGCCCAATAGAAGATGCTGCTTTTCATCTCTAACCATAAATAGTAAGTATCATTAGGTTGATTAAGAGGGCATGTTTACTGTAAGAAAGTGACCTGAACTTGAAATGCATTCATACAAGATTTAAGATGCCTATGAATATGAAAAATCAAATTTCAGTAAATTAAGTCATTTTACACATAATTCAAGGAATCTGAATTCATAAGTCTTTACCTCATAAATAAAACTGAGTCACCAGCAAGAAGCCTCTTCCCACTGACAAATAAGCTCCACCCAGTTGTAAGCAAGTGACGCTTTGGTTGTCCTGGGTTTAGAGAAACCAGGAACTTACATAAGATAACAACAAATTTGACAACAAACGAATAAGCAATTGTAGGTATAGTTCAACTAATTATACTTCATGGGTGCTGCAAAATTAACATACCACGATAGATATGCCGGAAAGTCCAAACATTATCATGCAAATCCCTGGCTACAAGTTCTTGAGCAGGTGGTTGCATGGAGAAATCCTATACAAGGGAAGGGGAAAAGATTAAATATTGCTATAAAGATTAACATGGACACTATGTAGAACTAAAGGAGAACAGCTTACAAGAGGAGGGAATGTCTTTTCAGCTGCACGGCGAGGCACAGAGAAACCTCCATGAGTGCTTGTGTCACTTGCTGTCAATGTTTTACAGAAAAACTCTGTCTGTGGTTTATTTGACTTCAGTGCAAGATCTGACCTCAATAACGCATCCTCGTCAAACTGCAAAAGGTTGCCGATAGATTCAATTGGAGTTAGCAGCTAAAAACATGCTAAGGCCATTTTAAGATTTTTTGGACATTGCATTGGGATCAGTTATAGCCAGTACATTTGTAGGTGCTTTCCTTAATTAGTCCACACAACTAAAGCAAGTATACTTTTTTGAGTTATTATGAATCAAATTCTTACAGAAGAAACAGGTTGCAGTGTCATCTGAACATAAACTTCATCTGTTTCAGGGTCCGCCTACAAAATCAGACACAAGAGCTAAAATAATTGAGTCACCAAATAAAGAATTTTATGATGTTAGAGATGAAGGCCAGAAAAGGTCAGCTTTTATACATGTAAGGTGACATTGTGAAGGAGACATAGCAGCTTCGAGGGAAGATTTGGGTAGTTTGGAATTTGCGCATTCACATCCTTCTTCAAAGATGCTGCAACCTGAAATCAGTAATTTTACTCTCTAGTACCAACATGGACTGACTTCTAAAGGAGGAAAACCAAAAGGACGTATAAAATTCCATCCACAACATCCATTAAAAACCAATTTATAACAAAGTATTTTTTTCACGTTACACCCACTGGTTCTTTCACCTTGTTCGGTGGAAACAGAGTACTTATAGAAGCAGCAAAAAAAATGTTATGGTTAAAAATTACATCACAAGTAAATTGGCATTCAAACACACAGTGACCTGTGAGACTCTTGATAATTAACTTTAATAGTAAAAGAAATGTTCGTTAACATAAACTATAGAAGTCAAAAACTAAAAAAAATTCATAAAAGTCTTTCTTGTTATTATTTGATCAACTAATATTACAGTTGCTAGGAAAAAAAATTCCATGGACCACAAGTTGACTTGATAAAAACAAGCCAAATGATCTGATACAGTGACATTTTAGTGCTTAAAAGAGCACATGACAACCAGGTAATACATACCAAGAGAATGTTTCTAATATAACCCTAGCCAAATTAAGTCAAGTCCCACATAATCTGAATCAAGGCAAAAAGGGTAACTTCTACTTGCCACCTGAAATGGTACCCTCAAAAGTAAATCCGAAACCTTGATCGATCTACTCTTCCTTTCCTTATAATCTACCCTGTTTATTTTACCAAACTAACCAGTTTAGGTAAAATCCATAAAGCTTAACGCACTCTAGATCAAAACCCTGATACATCATTTACCACAAACAATCAGCCAATAAATCCAATAAAAGAAGGAGGTAGGTTAAAAGTACTCACATTATTGACACAAAACAGCAACAGAAAATGACTAACCTGTTCACTATGCCCTTGAGGGAAGTAGACCACATGAGTTCCGGCCGCCGGCAAGTTCACTAGTGGTCCTGCACATGCTTGCCATAACTCAGGGTTTATGCTCTTCTTCTCTACCCCTGCATCATCCCCACGTGTCACACACTCATTAGTTAACAAATTTCCCTTCAAAATCATCATATATTTTCCTCTTCCTTGTACCTTTGTTTCCTGGGAAAAAAATTCAAACCCGGAAAAGGAAAAGGAAACAAACTTGCAAGACAATATTGTTTTCAAGCACTGAAGAAACAACTACATAAACAAATGAATAGATAAATACACAGGAAAATAGATTCCAAAAATATAGAGACAAACACAGCTCTTACAAACCAATGTAATAGAGACAAAACTAGCACAGAACAACCTTATTAGTTAGTTATTTAGACATAAATCTCTAACACTTTTTTCAATGCTTTACACACATCTCCTTTAAATCTTTAATAACAACAAATAAACAAGCACAGAGTAGTAACATAAATTAAGAGATGGACCAGACCTTCACCGTTGGTGACTGCGGCGGCGGCACCGTTGGCCGGTGACTTCATGGTTTCCTTATATAAACTCAACAAAGCAAGAGTCTTTTTTATCCAAAACGAGTTCCTCACTTTCTCATGAGTTTAAACTTTTACAAGCTCAAATCGTGAGCTTCAAAAGAAACCCAGTAAGGGAATTATAAAGTCGAGCAGATTTTTTAGCTTAGATCAGCTCAGCAAACAAGAAAAAAATCAAACTTTTGAAGAAATGGAATAAAGGGTGGATTTTGAACTGGAAAAAAAATATGTGGGTAGTTTGTTTGAAAGTGAGTGAGCTTTCCCGGCGATAAATTCCGGCTAGGTCGCCGGAGAAACGGTGAGGAGACAAAAAAGCAGTAAAAAGGAAGAAATGAGTTTTTATGGGATTGAGAGTTTTTGCTAAGTTTTTCACAGACCAGATGTTGAAGCTTTGCCCCCTTTCTCCCCCTACATTACCCAGACAAAACTCCTCTCTTTTCCTCTCCTTTCCCTTCAATGCTCTCGCCTTGCTTTCTTGCAGCTCTTTCTCTCTCTTGTTTTTTTATTTATTATTTTCTCTTTCCTTCTCTCTCTATAGTGTTTTATATGGATTACCAAAACCTCTCTCTCTGTCTATCAATTTCTATTTCTTTATAGCTCTCTCTCACTCTTTCTGTCCTTGAAAGGGGCACTGACTGCGCATAACTAAGCAGTCAACCTCCCTACAGTTGCCTGGTTCACACGTAGGTTAGAAGTAGAGTTTAATGTCGCAGGTGATATAATATTTCTCAACCTAACAATTATTCTCTTTTGCAGAGCATAGGTTTAACCTTCAAACGAAGAATAATGTTGATGTTAGTTAAGATACTTTTGTTTGTGTGATGTTGTCTATATTTCCACCCTAATCACATAATTTTTCATAGACATTTGCTTTGATCATCACCATCACTCTCCACTAAGAGCACATTCCTTGCACATGGTCAATATCCATTCTTTCCAAGTTTCACATTGCTTTTTCCATTGCTGTTCCCCTTTCCTCTTGGTTTCTTGATTAAATCATGGTATTGATACTATATTATTTTCGAGAAAAAGTTGCATTCCACAATCTGTCGGCTATTTTCATATAAAGAGTTTTTCATTCTTCAAATTTATTACCAATTTTATCTATAAAAAATATTAAAAAAAAATTAAAATCTTTAAATATTATATTTACGAGCATGATTGCAGTTGATTTTATTTAGAAAAGTATAAAAATATTTTTTTTAGTTTTAAAAAATTATTTTTGATATCAACTCATTAAAATAACCTAAAATTACTAAAAAAATATTAATTTAAAATAAATAAAAAATAATTTTTTTAATATCTTTAAAAAACACAACAATAAACAGAACTGAAATATAACTATATTTCACATAAAAATAAGAGGTTTTATGGGCATTTTATATAGTTAAAAGGGAAGCATGGCCCTTGATAGAAAATCCTGAATATATACATCATAAATACAAAAAAAATAAAATGTTAATAATGATTGGTCTAAGGAAGCATAATCATAATCATCACCACGAATATATGCATTAATTACTCCTTAAACGGGCATTAAATTCCTGAAGGGGAAATTTGAGGGGGGCATCCCATTATTGTATGAACTGTGAAGGAGGAGGCCAGCCTCGCCTCACATTATTGGTGAATGGTCATCTCTCTTTTAAGTGGAGATCAAGAAAACATTAATTGCTTAATTACAAATCCTCCCTGATAACTACCTGCTGATGTGGCAGACAATGTCGGGGTCTGGGACCCACCCTGCAAATGCAATGTTGACACCACTGCTTAGCTGAGCATTCTTTTATTTTTGAGCTTTGCTACCTTGCCATGCAATCCTTGTCAAATGTCAAAATATGCCCAAATCTTTATTATTTTACTAAACGTCCAAAAGTTATTCAACTAATAGATCATGTAAAGTGAGAATTCTTTCATTTCAGGACTTGTATAGATTTACTATTACTATTTATTTTATTTTATTTTATTTTATTAATTAAAATAAAAATAAAAATGATGAGATTCTTACTTGTAATTGAATGGTATTAAAATCTTGATATCATATCAAAGATAATTCTCAATCTAAATACTTAGATTATTATATGAAATTTAATAAATAATTTTACACTTAACCTTACCATGAACATTTAACCTTACCATGCGATAGGATGGAGAACAAGAAGGTGTTGGGTGCGGTTTCCCAAAATTCGAGGATTAAAGTGCAAAGCAGGTAAAAAACGAAGGGAGTTATTTACACTTGTATAATTATTTTTATTCACTCATTTCTTTATTGATATTAAAAATTAACAATTTCGTGGCGTCCATGTGCCGTGTTTCCTGGAGCAGTAGCTTGGTAGGCCCTCGGCTTTGATCATCAAACAGTATGTGCTTAAATTAAAAGCCGACCACAGACGTGACTTGATAAACGGTCAGTGTTTCGTCTCTCTGGATCTCGTGTTTTTGAACCGCTGATTACTCGGCGGCTCGGCTAAGTCAGGTTGCCAGCCCCATTAACAATATACTAAGAGGCGTGGGAAAGCTACTGTAGCTTTCCCACACCTTTCACTTTTTCATTTTTAATATATTATATTATTATTATTATATTATATTATAAATGCTAAATTATTTGTTTTTTTATTTTTTTTATTATACCAGTATTGCAATTAAAACCATTTAAATTTAGGTAATGTAAATTTAATATTATTATTAATATTATAAATATTACTTTTAAGTTGGATATTTTTAAGTTGGATATTACAGTTAAACTCGAAATTCTTAAATATAATTTTGTAATAAAATTTAATATTTTTAAATTTTATTTTTTTAATATGTTTTATGTAAAATAAACTAATCCACAGTTTTTGCGTTGGTAATATAACTAGTTGGTCCTATATAGCGTGGCACGTTCTGTAACAGAGTCATTCATTAATGAGACATGGTGTCTTGTGATGGTCAACCATGACCGTTGAATTGGATGAATAATTAGTCCAACACAGGACCGTCCCTCTTTAAGGATCCTCGATTGTTCCGAGCGTAGTTTTACAACTTCGATTTGAGGATCGATTTTCCAATTTTTTTAAGAAAAAATAACCAAAATTATATCATTTAAATTAAATTAAAAAAAATCAATGAATTAAAATCCGCGTTCTGGATAACTTCACGGTGTTTTTTTTACTGGATTAGTAAAGTTTTCTAATTTTATTTTTTAAACTTGAACCGTTCTTTTTGTTAATGTTTTAAGCAACAATCAATTTAATTTTTTTATTTAATGTTAAGAGATACATATCTTCAAGCTCGAGGAACAATCAAAACCTGACCTTTTTCCTCGAACAATTTCAAGTACACGTCTCTCTTCATGCTTCTTCTTCTTCTTTTCAAGAATCAATAAATTGCTTTAATAATCGTACCAATCCCGTATTCTATTCATCTGAATGCATAAATCTTAGATTTCAAGATATTAAAAACTATCGAATTCCNTCAATTTAATTTTTTTATTTAATGTTAAGAGATACATATCTTCAAGCTCGAGGAACAATCAAAACCTGACCTTTTTCCTCGAACAATTTCAAGTACACGTCTCTCTTCATGCTTCTTCTTCTTTTTTTCAAGAATCAATAAATTGCTTTAATAATCGTACCAATCCCGTATTCTATTCATCTGAATGCATAAATCTTAGATTGCAAGATATTAAAAACTATCGAATTCCATATCCCGGGAAGCTAAAATAAATTCATAAAGTAATCAATGGACTATCATCTTCCTCGAGAAAGAAGGGAAAGAGGTCGCAGAGGCGATGAAATTGTATCATGAAAAAGAAACGATGAAATCATGAAAAAGGAAGGGAGGGGCGCGGGTGCTCTTGCTAGCGCTGCCCCCCTGCCTCCAATTAATCAATTAACTATTAATTCAGCGATTGAAAGGGCTAGTAGGTGAGCACAGCGTCGTTTAGAGCCCTAAAACACGGCAGGTTTAAGGGGAATTGTAATCACCCGTATCACAGCCGGCAGCATGCGCATTCTCTCACCTCCATTTAGATGCCTCCACGTGTCGTGCCACTCCCTCCCTCCTGTTTTTTTTTTTTTAATTGTTTACGTAAAATTAGGAGGACTTGACACCTCCATTATATCGTCTTTTGAATTTTGGATGAAAGATTCATGCATTATTGCTGTCAAGAGAATTCCCGAGCCGATTAAAAACAGAGAGACAAAGAATGACAGGTCTCTGTGTGTGTCTGCTTCACTTCTTTTTTCATGGCTTGGTTGATGATTGATATTGATGTGTGAATTGTTTTTTTATTATAAAAATTATATCAAAATATACAAACATACATTAACTTCGTATTTCTCCATACCAAAACCACTTTTAAAACACACATGAATGAAGATTAAAGTATAATATCTAACCAATTCATCAACCCGACACTTGATTAGAGTTAGGAACTAAGAATCACAAGCCCCCCGCACCTCCTTCACTTTCAAAATTGCAAGGCACCTGCAATGGAGAGTGTGAATTTAGTAAAAATAAAACGTGGGCATGGGGGCAGGGATGCATTCAACAATTCCACCGTCAAAGGCTGCTTTCCGTGCTTTGCTTTTCATGTATACGTGCGTTCCTTAGGATCTGTGCTCAAAATTAATAATCAAAGAAAAAATCTTTTCATAAAAAAAAAAACCCGACTTTTGGAACCTTCTGCTGCCGACCCACCGTCGTAAAATAATCTTCTTTTTCCCGAAATCAAAGAATATTGCAATGCGATAGAGACGAATCTCTTTTACTGTCTTGTCCTCGTAAATATTGGAAAAACTCCAGTTTAGTCCCTCGCTTATATAATCATCCCAAAACAAGATATTTTATCAGTTAGGTCCTTGATAATGTCTCAAAGACTTCTTAACTAACTTCCTTTACCAAACTTTATTGATGTTTTTGGGTTTATTGTGTCTATTTCTTACAATAAACAACATGCTTTAATAAAATAGTCAATGAGATGATGTTTTATTATTGATTTTTTTATATAGTTTGCTCTTAAAACAAAGATTATAATCTTTTAAATAAGCTTTAAACTAGCTGGGACATAAATAGTTAAAATACTATTTAAAATAGAAAAAAAATAACACAACTTGAAAATAAAGTTAAAAATCCAAAAGTAACTAGAAATATAATAAAATCATTAAATAATAACTTTCAAACCTGATTTGTTAATCCTAGTGAGTTGACTTATCGTATAACCAATCCTATATAATTTCTTAAAAAATTTAAATTTAATATAATAGTTTTTATTTATTATCAAACATATTTATTAACTTATCTACATGATCCAAATACATTAAGTTCATGTATAATTTATCAAGGCTTTACCAGTCTATTTTCTCCAATTAGGTGGGTAAAAAAAGGATTTAATTGAAAGATATGTAAGATGAATGAAACCAATTAATAAAAATTTTCAATTTTTAGAATTCATGATTGATGTTAATGTTATTAATGTACCAAACAAGAATATAAATGTATATATTTTTCATAAATCCTTGTGAATACACCCTAGTATAAGCACAATTATTAAAGAAAAGCACAACGCATGAATATCAAGGGGAAATAAAAATAATAATTCATGATTCTTCGATGCCTATTATATGGTACAACATCCATTATGATTTGAATATTTATCCCATCTATCAAGTGGCCGAATAATCGATTGTCAAGGTTTGTAAATTTGTCTAAATTATAGATTTTAAATAGGCAGCAAGGTCCCTCTTCAGTCCAATAGTCCCTCAATGATCAATCTTGCCATTGGCAGCTGGTATTATCCAAGTCCAAGATAGCCCATTTTCTTCACTTGAATATCTTGTGATGGTCAAATTTTCTACATTTAAATTTCCCAGTAGTTCTCAGGGAGATAAATAATTCTTCTTCTTCTTTTTTTACCTTTTCACTACTCAATAGCAATTTCATAAAACCTAGTTTGATAAGTTAATTTTATAATTGATGATTAGAGTCTAACATTGTGTTTTAGAAATGTTTTATAAAAAAATTAGATTTTTTTATTAAATTAATATATTTTTAATATTTTCAGATTATTTTAAAGGGCTGCTATTAAAAATATTTTTTAAAAAATAAAAAAATTATTTAAATATATTTTAAAATAAAAAATACATTAAAAATAATTATTATCATACCTCTAAACAACTCTTTACAGGTTAATAAAAAAAACCTGATGGTTCTTTCTTTTTTTTCTTTTCTTTTTTCCTAACCAAATGATGGCTTTCGTTAATTTTTTCCAAGTTAGGTTTTTGTTTTAATTTTTAAATAAAGTAGGAAATGCTAAAAAACTTGAAAAGGAGATAAAGCTAGGAATCGAGACATTGCACATGACAAGATGGGGCAAATGGGCATTTTCTCAGGGTCCAGAATTCGATATGATGTTAGGGCAGAAAAAGTAAATGGGAATAGACACCAATCCTATCCTTGATCATATGTGCATCTAAACTTTTAAATTTGTCGTCAGCTTCTTTACATATAATTTATTTGGCCCATGATGTTATTTTGCCAACCACATTATAGATAATGATGAAATTCTTGTAAACTATATATGTGCTTTAAGATTTTATAATCATGGCTAGCTGTAGCAAAAGGTTATCTACAGCGCATGTCCAAGGATATCAATTTCTTAATTTGTCCAACTCATTCTACCCTAAATTCCAAGTCTTATTGTTTGGAAATTAAGTATATATACGATAGTTTTCACCTGGTCAAGAGGCTTATATTTACAAATAAAAATAATAATAAAAAAGCCTATCTCCACTATAAAGCAACTAAAATCTTGAAAGTATAAAGGAAATAAACACAGATCTAAATTAAAAAAATTAAGAAAAAAATTTGATCCGAACAATATTTTCTTAGTCTAATTTTAGGGATTTATTGGTATGATAAGTCACATGATGACTTTTCAAAGAAAAATTTCATGGAAAATCACATCAAAAAATTTAAGTTTAATCTAAGGATTAAATTTTTTATTATTATAATTTTAAAATGTTGACCTAATTTGATGCCACCATTCTACTCTTTAACTAGCTTATAAAAATATTTACTAGATTATCCACTGCTTTGAATTAGATATCCATGTTAAATCCTCACGAAAACGAAAACGATTAGAACTCTCGGTTTCTTCAAGCCGACTACATCAATCTTTATCTCTCACGTTTAGAATTATCATATTCTAGAAATAAATTATCCAGCTCGCTTCTCATGTAACTTCTGAACCACATCAGGGTCACGCACATGCATGCTCTTCAAAATTCATGTTATTTTTAAGAGATAGTTTATTCAAGAAATTAATCCTTCAACGAATACGAACATGGTTTTGATGGGCTATCATTGCTTATTTAAGAATTTAGTTTCATAAATCAATAACATATATATGATTGGAATATATACTTGATTAGATATGGTAACACCTGGAAGGAATCATTAAACATCGTTTCAAATGTATGTTTGTAAATATGGTGTATAATAATTTTTAATTGAAAATATATTAAAATGATGATTTTTATATATATTTTTAAATTTTTTTAACACTAGCACATCAAAATAATCAAGAAATTAATTTTAAAAGATTAATTTAATATCTTAAAAAAATAATTTTAGAAACAAATTGAAATGAAATTACCAAACATACCTCGAGAAATAATATTGGAAATAATATTCGTGTAGTTTTTCTTATTTTAGTACCCTCTGATGAGCATATAACGAAGTCATCAAATGGCTATATATTAATATAAGCAATCATGTATATTCTAATTAATCAAGAATCTGGGTGCTCGTCATGATTTGTACAAGCTGTCAATTTGTTTTTTTTTTTTCATTCATTTTTTTTTAAAAAAGCATATATACCCCCGAAATTGATAGGTTACTGGATTAGATTTCAAAGTTAGATAATTTTATGGGATTGGTTTGGTGGTTAAGCAACTATATTCCTCTTTTACTTCTTGTTTCAAACCTTAATTGATGCTAATATTCGAGCTAGCCGATGTGAGAGTACATCACGAAAAGGACTTAATTTTGATTGATACACAAACGGATTAAGAAATACTCTATTTTTTTTTTTAAAAAAATTGAAAATTAGACAGAAAGACTTCCCGTATATAAAAAAGACTTCCATAATCGTCGCTCTTCAACAATATTTGTCTAGATTTCGTCTCCCATATTGTAGTTTTCTTCAATTCCTTTCTCCCCTTCTCTGTCATTTGATCCTTTTTTCAGGAAAACACATGCATGCAGGGCGCTGACCATCGCAGGGGGCTCGCTTTCCTTCACCGTGGGTAAAGAACCAAGACAGAATAATGATTTTTTCTGCACAATTCTGATCTCCTCAGAACAGGGTCCTCATACATATACTACACGTCTCCCAGAAGATTGTACGAATCTTGGAAAATTATTTACAGCATGTGGGATCGATTGACAAGCATCGATGCCCTTAATATCGCCAAGAAAGCATGGCCATGTTCTGGTTGTTAGTTTGATATTATATATATTTTTGTGGATATCAAGCATGCAAGATGGCAAGAACTTGGCCAATAGAAATAATTTTGTTTCTTCATGTCACACACTAGTTAAATTTATTTCCAAAACTCCTTTTTTTTTCACGCGGAGAAAGATATCGTCGTATTATTTCTTACATGACGACACAAAACTCTATATTTCCAGAATAAGTTTATGACGAGCTATTTGCACCAGTAAATTCATAAAAATTCCTATCACTCCGACCCTAAGAAATTGACGTCACGATAAACAATTAATCTTTTAGACATGCATGGCAAGGTCTGGTTCACTAACTTAGATTGGCTGGCTGTGCATGGATAAGAGCATTAAATGCAAAACACTTGCCTACTTGAAGGGTTTGTATGTATCTTCTTCAAGCCAGCTAATTCGAGTTGTGCATGCAGCTACTGTAACAATGTAGTTTTAACAACTCATTCGAGGTGGATTGATTTATTTTTGAGTTTCTTTTTTTGTTAAAATTCAAAGAATATTATTTTGATTACATAAGTAAATTTAAAATAAAACCCAGTATAAATCATGTTTTAAATGTACGAGCCACTGAATTGCCCCGTCTACCAGGCTAGGTTTACAACTATATATGGGATATAGCAGCCATGGAGGTCTCTTGTAAGTCAAGTCCTTTATTCGGTGTGTAGCCCTTTTCAATCCAAACCCTTCCTTTACCTTTTGGACCACGCATAATAGAATTGGACGAAACGTAGGGTCTCTAAATCATTGGACTATTACATGGTAATAGGTATCGATACCTAGCCTATAATAAATTATGACACAGACACACGAAAACAGCCTATCCCCATTTCTAAGAAGACAATATCTTGGCCCTACTCCTACCCCTTCAACCCCATCAGATTTTAATTATCGTCCATGGATCACATGGAATGTTCAGTGTTGTGGTTATGTCAGCATCCATGAAGATAGATTTATATATTATGAGAATATATAGTTTCATGTATGGTGGGCAAAAGGGAATGATTCTATAATCTATTGAATCATGCTGATCACTAATATTGATCATGTTCAAAAGGCACTAAAGTTCTTCAGTATAAGTGAATGCATATGGATGGAGTGATTCGCTTTTCTTTGATAAGCATCAATCAAGTCCAGAATTTCTACCTCCACCCTACTCTAACCTATGACAAGTTCATTGTATTTAGCCTGAAAAAACATAAAAAATAATGTGTTTTTTCAAGTTAAATACAGTTTAAAATGCGATATATGTAGACAAATGGATACTAAATCATAATTAGGAGGGATAAAAGGTGATCGTTCCTATCACTTCGGATCATTTGCTAATAAAATGATAGTGACAATATGACTATCAATTTTCTTGACCTAATACTGCCACGAGTGCCTGAATTTCTTAGTTCATATATAGATAAGTACCAAAAATATATTTTGGACCTTTAAAAAAAACTACACCTCAAATCTAAGGTTGGAGCGATTTTATATTAATCCTTCCAATCCTCCTTTTAGAGTATCCTACAAGGGGACATCGTGCTTCAATGTTTCTTGAGTTGAAGCTTGCTTGCTTGCTTGTTTAAATCTACATTTAGAGGAGGGTTTGCCATTGTAGAAGCCAGGAAAGTATTCATGAGTAGCTCTGCCTCTGCTGTACGTAAAAAGGATGGCAGTGTGCTGGATTTTTATTGCACCAAATCACTATATGGTGGGACCTTAGCAAGTCTTTGACAAATTTGGGTCCCTTGTGTTTCCAAGAGACTAGACTAAGAATTGCTAACAGGCCAGTATGGGTTTGCCACGTATGTTGATTGTTGTGTGTCAGCAGGTGATGCACTGTGCTTGATTCAGATGGAATTGCAGAATGAAGAACATAAAACTAGGGTTGCTGATTTCCCATGCTTGTCAAAACTCAATTCAATCCCGCATGTTGATTGAAAAATCAGTTCGAAATCCAACCGAAAACCAACACGATGAAGCTTTCATCAGTCAAGACCCGACCGGTTAAAAAGTTAATTTTTTTAAAAAAGAAAAAATGAATTTATTTAGAGTAGGAATCAACTAAAATTACTTTATATATATATATATATAGACTTTTTTAAAATAATTAATTTGTTGACGAATACCGACCCAACAACAGCAAGTTCTTATTTATCCATGACTCGATAATTGAGGTTTTAACTAAGTTAAATCCAGAATTAGATCAAACTAGCAATCCTTATTTTTTGAAACAAAGACTTTGGGATTTTTAATAAACTTATTGTTAGTATATTGAAGATTGATTACAAAATTTAATTTTTTAATTTTTTTATTGATTTAAAAATTAAAATATACTAGGGTGGGAATTGCCCCCCATGATATACATGTAAAAAGAATATTAATATTAACTTTCATGTTTTTTTCAATTGATATTCTTTTCTCAATTAAATTAAATGTATTGCATGTAAAATAAATATTAATATTAATCTTAAATACAACATTATCAAACTTTTCTTACTAATTATCAATGTTTTTACCTGCTCACCCGTCATTTGCCTCTTAATTTCTTATGAACCTAAGGATTCTATGGTGGGCATGGGACAATCTACTTTGCTCTTTAAGCCCAACAGTAGCCCTAGCCTTGTAAGTACTTTGAGCTAGATTTGTTCTTTTGGGCTTTATGATATGTGGCCTGTGTCATTGAGCCTATTTTGTAGACCACATGTGATGTATTCTCTTCTCAAAAAAAAAAAAAANCAAAAAAAAAAAAAAAAAAGAAGAAGAAGAAATTTTGATTTGTTTTTAATTTAAGATAAAAATTGAAAATTATGAAAATTAGTAATTTAATGATAGATTAAAATGGTTTGACAACTCTTATACTTAATTTTGAATACAAAAATATTTAGTATATATTATCCTTGTATATTAACATATATTAAATTCCTGCTTTAATTGTGGTTTTTGTTTTTACATTCCTAATTTATACAAAAAATTCATTTTGAGAATAAGAAATGCCCTGACAAAACCCAGACAAAATCACCATTTTACGAACTTCTTTTCTTATTTTTTCTTCCAATTTATTGGTCTATTAATCTCCAACGGATCAAAAATGAAAGGCAAAAGTAAAGGAAATTTCAAACAATAAATAAAAAGTCATTGATAGCTCATCATCATGTTACTGGTACTCTTGCCCTCAAAATCAATCATTCAATCAAATTCAAGGAAGATAATATGCTAGTGGACGTTCCAAATTCTTTAAAATTAGCAAAATATTATACTTTATAGTTCTTTATCTGAAATCTTGTTTTGCTTCTCAGCTAGAGTATAACAAAACTCATGCATTTAATCCTTGTGTTTCCCAAATGCTAGTAAATGAACATGTCCATCCATGACCAGGCTGCTAAGCTAGAGGTGGCGGCCCAGCAGGGCACACACAAGGAGCTATGCTCAGGGGTTTGTGGCATGCTTGCTGATTTAGCCTGGTTTGTCAATGGACTGTTACCATGCCATATATGTTTTTTTTTTTTTTATTAATATGGATATTCGGATGAATTTATATGCATTTTGATTAATTTTATGAGTTATATAACTTTTTAGTAGTTATGAGACTTAAATTAATAATTTTTTTAAAAATAAATTTAAAATCTCACTAATTACATCCTTAAGATTGCCATGTATGTTTTTCATGTTATGTGTGCACATAAATGGCAGCATCCCATGTCATGTCAAATATGGCTGTATGATGAATGCCAAAATGGTAGAAAGTTACGTGATCTTAATGGTGACAAGAAGTGGCTGCCATTATTTACTGAAATAGGGAGATCTGTTCCCCATTTCATCTATAAATAGAGGTGGTTATGAGAGCTGACAGACACTAAAAAATAGAGAGTAAGAGTTCTGTGAGTGTGAGAGAAGTTTGAGTTTAGTAGAGAGGTTTTTCTCCTCTTCATTGTAACGTGTATCTTCACCATCTGTTAATGAAAAACGGCAGCTCGGACCTGTACTCGGCGGGACTTCGAGTTTTAGACCTATCCGACACCAGCACTACATCGCTACCGTCATATATTAGCAGTTTGAGTAATCTTCGGTGGCTATATTTGAATAATTTTCGAAAGCTTGCAGTGCTTCACTCTGAAGTGGGATCTCTGGTGAAACTGGAGACCGAAATGTCGAGGTCAAAAGTTTACCAGTTGAGATAAGGAATTTGAATTGTCTTATGAGTTTAGTATTTTTTAATGGTTTCACTGAATTGATAAAATCTCCTGTTGGGGTGATAACAGCTCACATCACATTGGAGCAACTGGTTATGGAGGTGAACTTGGAAAAGAAATGGAGGGTTCTGTACTGGATGGGGTGGCTAGTCTGAGGAATTTTACTAAAACCGTTCCATTTCAATTGTTGAACACCTTGAAAGTTTCTCTCCTCAAGTTGGTCTTGGAAAAAACAATGGTTCTTGAATTTTCGATGGGTTTTCTGAAGATTTTAAAATACTGGCAACCGGAGTTGAGCTATGGAGTTATGACATGCAATTGCGGTGATTCGAACCCTCCCCCAATCCCTCCAATAATCACGGGGGTACTTCGTCGTTCCCAAGAGTTTTCTGTAGTCTCATAATGGCATCAAAAGGCTGTCTGAATTCGGCACGCAAAGAAAGAAAGGGCTGCAAATCTGTGATGTCTCGTATTGTGATAAGATTGAGATTCTTGCAAATGGGGATGAGTTAGAAGATGAGATTCTACCTAATTTATAGGATTTGAAGCTGCAGTATATTCCGAAGTGGAGACATAGTGGAAGGGCATGTTTCAGCAAGAAGCTTCTCAAATCTCAAGTCTTTGCAATTTTGAGAGAGTGATGAGAACCAGCCTGGAAAAGCTACGGCAGGAGACAGCAGCGGAGAATAGGAAACGGCAGGAGGCAGCATCAAAGAATAGGAAACAGCAGCAAAAAATCCGCAACAGCAGAATTTCCGGCAGTAGGTCCGTGCTGGGGAGTCCTTGCGAGAGGAGGATTTTCAGCACCTATAAGAGGCATTTTGCAATCAGCAACTGTAGAGAATTAAAGGAGGATTATTCTACAAGGAAAATGAGAAGTAAAGTCCGGAAAAAAGAGGTCCAATACGTTGCAGAAACAGCATTTAAGACAGCAACTCGACCTGGCAGAGCTTTCTCTGATTAGAGGAGATCTAAGTTCTAATTTGATTAGATTAGACTAGGTTTTTTATTTTTTATTTATATAATAATCGATGATTTAATATTAATTGGTCAAGAAAGATCTTATAGCCAAGACAAATGAGAGTTTACTAATTAGATCAAATAAAAATGCTTTCTAGACCTCTGAATAAGTCCCTTCTTGTGTACTGATAGTTTTCATCAACTGTTTTAAGCCATAACGGTGAAGAACCAACTCAAAGATTATATCTCAATCAACAATCTCTTCTTGAAATACCAATTTGTTTCTAGCGAACCAAATTCCCCACAGGATATCATAAGCTAACATGAAAATTGCTTTGCCCTGAAATTTTCCTTTAATAATGAATTCCCACTCAAACAACAATTTATCCACTAGTTTGTATGTTCAGCTGTGGAAAACTAAATTTTTTTTACCGCGTTCTCATTAAACTCGAAAATATAATTATTTTGAAAATTTTCTATATCAAGATAAAATTTAACAAAAAGTCTTTAAGTTGAATCATTGTTTCTGTTAAAAAAATATTTTATAATTGTTAAAGCAAATTAATAAATAATTTCAAAATAATATGTTTATATTTCGTGTTATTGAAAACTAAAAAAAATTATAAATGTAATAAAATCATGTTCAAAATCTATTTGATCAAAACGAAATTGATTTTATCTCTATTTTTTGCGTAAACCTAGATTAATTATCACGACTAATGACTCGAGTTTTATTCTAGATTAACTTTTATATCAAATTTAAAAATATAATAATAATTACTTTTTTTTATATATTGATTGGATCAACCAAAGTTGACCCTTCCACTTGTGATTTACGCTTTACTTCTAATTGATTTTTGAGTCAAATCTTAAAATTATAATAATAATTATTTTTTATCGGTGTATTAATCTAGTAAACTCTTTTAATATGTGATCTAGATTTTGCTTTATATGAGTCTAGTTTTTAAATTATATACCATAATAATTGCTTTTATTTTTATATTAACCACGGGTTAATAATGAATCCAATTAGTAAACTAAGTCTTGTTTTAGATTGATTTTAAATTAGGTTTTAAAATTGTTATAATTTTTATTTTTATTTTTATATTATCTTGAGTAAATTTGATATAACCACCTTAACTCCTAGACTAAATCTTAATCTTATTATAGTTTGACTCTCAAGATAAGTTACAGAACAATGATAATATACACACGGAAATATTCTTAGAAAAAGAAGAAGAAAGAATTGCACGCAGAGAAGGGGAGATTAATTATGTGAATGATGAGCTGCAAACAACGCTAGGGTTTTGATACAATTGCTAATAATCTCATCTCTAGAAGGAAGGTTTAATCCTAACAATAAGCCAGTGCTTAATATCACAACCATCCGAAGGAATCGTCTTCCTTTTTCTTGTAAATGATCTGACGTCTGAAGTTGTGGGATGATTCGCCGTAATGCTGTTATTTTTATAATAATTTTATGAATTATTGAATTTCGGAATAAACTAAACACATTTTCTCTGTAATCTAGTGCTTGAAAAATCCAATTTTTTATATGCCATGTTAAATACAATCCATGATACTGCAATTTTTCCAAAGGTTACAGAAAATCGGATGCGTCTGCGGTTCTTATTACTAGGAACTAGGAAAAAGATAAAATGAACAGCGTAAATCGAGTTTGTGTACCATCATTTTTAAGATATAGTCCATCCACACTCATCATCAACTGGAAACATTATCAATAGTCAATTAACATATGGAGAAACCATCAAGTTCATTCGGTGGCGTTGCGGCGGCGAATTTTCAGGTATCCGAACTTTCCTGCCCCTGGAGAAGAACCCTCAAACACGTATGGCTTAAAGCCTGTGGCAACGTGGTACCTCCGTTGAATCTGGAGATTAGATCAAGATCAAAGTTATTAGAACATTTACGATACAAGAGAAGTGTTCAGAGGTGTTATGAAAACCGAAAGAAAGCTATACTTCAAGAATTTGCTCATTGCTTCCCACAAAATTCTTTCCGATAACACAAACTGTGCCACCGCTTCCGCCTCCGGTGATCTTCGCTCCATACAGAGTCCCAATTTCAGATTTGGAAGCCTTGCTGTGCTGCATTTCTTGGACCAATTCTACCAGTCTGTCTGTCCCATCAGAGCCAAGTCCACATGCACCATAGCTGTAATGGCACTGCAATAAATGATTGTACCATCAGATTAAGTGCTTATAAAGCAACTCCAAATTTTTTGTTTTACAGCAATACCTGATACATAAGTTCCCCAAGAGCAGAAAGTTGTCCATCCGAAGTAGTAGCGGTTAATAATGCTTGGAAAGCCTACAGATCAAGTAAAAAAAGTGTGATAGCTTGAAGGAAAAAAATTCATTTGTACTAAAAAGCAAAGAAAATCTAACCAAAAAATTGTTAAAGAGGATTTTCTCTATAACGATGGTAAAAGGAAACTAGCGCGAGAAAGACACTTCTCAGAACTTTAATCAGTGTATAGATTACTGAGATAGTGCTCATAAGAATATAGATTACTGACCTCGACTCGGAAGTTCTCATAAACTGGATGCCTGGTTGGTGCTTTAACTGCATAAATATGTTTGGGATCTACTGTTGTGACTGAATCCTCATGATTAACATATTTCTTTATGAATTCTTCACCTGTAATAGTCTCTGGAAGCTTATCAACATACACACCTTCGTACCTGTAAAATGATGCGAACGGTGATTATAGCTTGGAATTCTACATCATGTTCAAAGCAAAGATGGTAGGGATCCAAGACAAGAGGAAAAAAAAGCGTAGAAAGCAGAAAGTTTGTCATCATGTCCGTAGGACTCAAGACAGTGGCATGTTACCTATGAGGTGGGAGATTGCATAAGTAATCTAATGAAGCCTCATTATTAAGCAGTTCGATGCCATTCTTGTCCATGTCGTCTTTGTTGTTTCCCTTCGACAGTCCTGCAGCTGTAGACTTTATTATCTTTCGGCCCATAAAAGTTCCAATCCTCACAGATCCATAATCTGAACCACCAACACTGCAGAGAGGAAAAAAACTGCAATTATACTGTACTGCTACAACAACTTATCAGATCTTGGTGTCTCTAATCTGAATTTAGTCCTGCCAATGCCAGGAAGTTTTGAAAATGTCATACCTGTGTCGTAATCCTGAATCTATGCCCCAAAATCGTACATGGGAAGGAATATCAACTACTCCTAGTACCTCAGCAGGCTGCACAGATACAGAGTTTATGTAACATAAACTATTACCTCAGAGATCACAAACCTAATTATAGCACTGGTTGTAACACTTACCTGGCATACCATCGCTAGAAGTTTGTTAGCTTCCCCACACGCAGAGGTCATTTGATCCATCACCCCACATGGGGCTCCAACAACATGATTCTCCACCTATAGGAATTCACTGATTAGATAAGCTATTGAATAGCTGAGTTTCAAAGTTCATAAATATAAATCAAAAGAAATGAAACCAAATATATTTTCGGCGATATAACTTGCCTTCTGGCAAAGCAAAGCAAGATCTCGCGGGGGGATGTTTAAACCTGCACGCAGACAGACAAAGATCAGCACGGTGAGAAGTTTGCTTAATTAATTATTATATATTAGCATTAACAATAGATTCTAAAGGAGAATCTCATGACCAAAAAACAGAAAAATTTGCGGGCATCTAATGTTAAGAACTATAGTCACCAACAGCAGCAGCAATAGCAGACATGGTGGCAGCCTCCAATGCTGCAGATGAAGAAACGCCTTTGCCTTCTGGGACTCCTGAAGAAACCTGAAAATCAACGGAAATGATCAAAATGAAGAAACAATAAAACAAGAAGCTCACATACTGGATAATATTTCAGTTGATCAAAGTGAACAGAAACTAACCAGTATGCTGATGCTGTTCTCAAAACAAACACCCAACTCTGTCATTAGTACCAGAATTGTCCCAGCAACATATGCTGCCCACCTGAAAAAGTTTCAAGAGTAACAACTAGAATGCAAATCGCATAAAGATGACATATCAAAGTAGAGAATAACTACCCACTTTTGAGATGGATCTTTGGCAAAATACTTCCTTGCTGCCTCATAAGATATTGGCTTCTCACCATCTTTAAAATCAGATAGATCCATGTCAAATGTTGGTCCACGATTATTCAATTCTGAGCCCAATGACACCTGAAATGGCCCCAGAGTTTGAATATATTGGAGAAGAAAACTACTAAATTTTCACTTCAAATTAAGTTGGTGCTTTTGAAATAAGTAGAGACCGCATTAGCTTGTGTATTCTTTTATTGAATCTTGATTCCTCATTAAATACTATTCAATTTTCAATTTCTTCAATTTTAATCTTCATATGAACTTCACTAACTCATACAGCCAGAATGACAAAGTTAACTTGTTTGTTGCTTACAATTTCTAGAATGGGTGCAAGTTTCTCGTGATCAGCATGATGTCTAGCCTGTGCATGTTTCCACAGCTTCTGTTTACTTGGATGATTCTTTTGTACAGCAACATGACAAGCTTCTCTGATAGGCATCTGCAGGAAAAGAAAAGAAAAAAACCTAAGCAAAATTGCTTGTAAACAAAGAAAATCTATAACAATCATGCAAAGTCATGCATGAAAAAGATTGAGCAAGGCCGCAAGGTGACGCGGAGATATAAATACTAACCTGCAAAACTAGACTTCCTGAATAGTCAGCAATACCACCCAAGACATCTAATCTCCCTGGTGCTCTTGCTACAAATATTTCCTCCTGCGTAACCATGCATCATATTGAAAAATTTAACTTCACAACATAAAATATCGTGGCTAAACAAGGGGGAGCAATTTCGTCAGTATCAATCCAATACAGCACAGAGATCTGTACACTCCAAGTCGCATTCGAGTTGTTCTAATCACACGAGGAACACAAACATACAAGTCTCATGACACCTGATGTTTCATGACTTCATATTTTCTTCTACATAAACAGAACAGAACTGCATAAGCATGTACAGAACCAAAAAGATAAAAGTTCTAATTTTTGTTCCCTTTTCTGGCCTTTTCAGCAGAATTTGTTTAGCAAAACTCCTGGCGCAAAATAATTCTTTGAAGGTCAAATTAAGGTAAGATATTACAAGAGAAGTTTGATGACTAAGTCAATTTTGTCATCATAGAATATATATGATTTTATGCCAAAAAATGATCTACGGAACGCAAAGTAAGATCATAAGAAAGCGAGAATCACCTCCCAGTTGAACAATCCAGCAGCAGCCAAATCCTCCCGCACTTCATCGTTGTTATCCTTTTTTGAGTCATTTCCTACACCTATGTCTGCCAAGCTCTTTAAGAACGCCATTGTATCGGGAAGACCTTGAGGGTCACCGTGAAGAATCTCAAAGTCTTCTACCTCTCTACTTAAAACAAAGAGAAAACAAAAATGAAAGACAAATGAATATGAGATGAAAACGAAGGAAACACGATCAACTTTCACAAACCAAGTAAGTTTAATGACACCAACCTCAAGAATTGGGAGCCTTCTGATGAGCGACCTACAAGCTTGTTTTCTTCAAGATTGTACCAATCTGGAATACCTATAATTCTGTTGTTAACTCTTTGTAGTTGATATCCAAGCACAATCGCATCTCGCAATCTTCTTGCTCCACAAGGCTATAGATAAAGGAAACCAAGAGAATTTTAGTAGAAACGGGATTCGGAAAGCAATATAGAAATGCTCATGGTAGAAACATGCACCAGAACATGACACCCCCCTGCAAAATTTATATCAGATATAGTGGCTTGTCTGCAAGCCGATGACATCTGAATTGTACTGACTGAATCAATAGGCAAATCAAATTCACCTTATCAGAAGCATGATTTTTTCCAAGAGCTGTATCCTGAAGTATGCGAGCAGCAACCTGAACAAAGCAACAGAACATGCATTTGTAGCGAACTTTTGAATTTTCCAATATCAACTTGATTCTTGGATTGTAAAGAATCAACCTTTCTCTAGTTCTACTACAACTTCTCAATAAATTACGGCGTAAAAGCTGAAAATTTAACATAAAAGCATACCTCACCGCCATTGACACCTCCATCATAGCATGGTTTCAATCTAACGGCACGCTCAAGGTAGGGTTGCCAGCATCCATTCAGCAAATCTCTCCTAATCATCTCAACACCTCCATGATAATGCTGTTTTGACAAAAGATACAGAACACTTCACATGGTTGCCTTGAACACTTACTGTTAAATGCTGAATATTAGGTAAGAGCAACACAAAAACAAACACAATATAAGCAACTTTACCTCAAGCATGTTTCTCAAAAACAGCTCTTCATTAAAGTAATCTCTTCGTACAAACACAAACGGCAACTTGTATGCCATAGCTTCACTAAATGTGCCGTATCCAATTTTCCCTGGAACAGAAAATGCACTGCGCTATCAAAATTTTGTTTTAAGCATTAAGCTCTATCAGCACAAAAGAACAGTCTCAGTCAAAGTACCAAGCATGCAGTCTGAAGCTGCTATCACATCTGGCGTATAAGCATCTTTCGGAAGCTTGATGAAATTCGGGGGATATTCTTCCTTGTCAGAACCCCCACATACCTATCTCAGAAAGATCACAAAAGTAATTTCATCAGAACAAGATGCATAGATCCAATCCAAAGTGAGTTGAATAACCATTACATATCCTGAGTAGAACTTACCACACACTTCCAACCAGGAGGTAGAAACTCCTCCTGTAACTTCCATCCAGCAGGCTACAATTGCCCGATGATGGCATATAAAACGTCAGCATAGATCTTAATAACTAAACCTTCATAAAAAAATATCAGAAAAAATATCCAGAAAAATTCTTTTGGTCTTTTTTGATAAGTAATTTAGGAGAAAAGAATCAATTTCTGAGATCAACCAGGTAGTGTTCCAGAAAAAATTGTCGTTAGAGAACAGAGAAAAATTTCAGCCAACGTAATGCAGATCAAATGCCCTGTACTAACAAATTACCAGGGAAAACACAAGCAACGCTCACCTGTCCGCCAAAATTGAAAATTACCAGCTTCACTTCCTCTTCAACTCCGAGCTCCTTCCTGACCTGCTCTACAGAGACATTACTTGCTTTCTGCACGCTACATTTTAAATCAATAAAGTAATTGTATTTTTTACAATTTAGCGAAACACCTGACCTCTGCTCTGGATTTGTGCAGTCCCCTCACGACAAGGGGTACATCAAGAACATCACGAAAAGCAGGCACTGCAAAATGAAACAGCATATGAAATCAGCTAACTAGAAAAGCTACTGATAGAAATAAGAAAATAAAGTAGGTGCAGACAATAATGGAAATAAAGCATAATAGAGCCCTTTTCAAACTGATGCAAAACAACAACAAAAGCTGAAAGGGGAATACTGAAAGGGGAATAAAAGGATAGAAATATGATTTCACAAACGTACTTGGACAATATCCTGGTAGACGTATTAGAAATTCACAGTGAGAATAGTCCTCGGCAATCTGCAAAAAGTTTCATGGCCACAAATTGATTTAGCATGATGAATATCAGTGTTCATCATAATCACAGATGATGGCTACATGAATAGTGAGTCCGCTTGAAATTTTTTTGACCAATAATATAAATCAAAAGTTGTAAAGGCATTCAATCTAGAGATGAAAAGATTAAAGATACCTGCAGAACAATCGGGCGATGTTGTGATCCAGCATCCACCACATATTCTGCGTAGACGAAGTCCCAACTGCCAATGTTTTCAGAGAAGGGAGAATAAACTTAGTGATGTAACCTTACATTCAGGAGCGAGGACTGAAACAAAAACATGATAGCAACATCAAGCCTTTAAATATTAAGAAATATGTAGAGCACGCAAGAGCTGATCTGTAGACATGGTCATGGTGAGTTATGCAGGTATAAAAAATGCGGGCGTGGTTTTAACCGACAGTCTGCCACTAACATCAATTCTTTACTTCCTATTATATCAATCTCTCATTTTCTCTCCGAGGTTAATTAAACACAACTTATTCAAAGTTCCTTTATTCAGTAGAAAGAGTCCTGTTATCGATTATAATTTCTCCAAATCATCGACCTATTTCAAAGCCACTCAGGTAACCTCAACATGGACACTAACTAATGTGTACACTTGTTTCCATAAAAACCGAAACAGATTACCTGAAGTTGGTGCAACAAACAGAACGGATGCCGGCATCTGCAGCTGCTCGGCAGGCAACAGGAACAACATCTGAAACCTGTTATATGAAAGACTAATAAGAAAAGGCTGCCTACAGCTGTAAACAGCGTATGTATGTACAGCGGAAAAGATCAGGAACATTTAGGTACCACTAGGTCAGCTTTAATAGACTGCAACCACTTCACTTCTGTTGCTAAGATAGTCTCTCGAGGGATTACTGCTGTCTCAGAATACTGAGTTAAACAAAATAAGAAAACAAATTCAGTCAACCAATCAACATGGAATGAAAGATGAGTTAACCTGAAACGCTATTCATTTAAATCTATGACTTTGAAAACTTTTTCTGGACTTGCATCATACCTTTTCCAAGGAGGCAATACGATCAACTGTCAAGGCATCACATTGAACAGCTCCACAATCCAGCAGCTCCTGCCATTGCATACGCAAAGCAAAGGGTTACACCTCTTAAGTCTAGAAGGCCTCAACACAACTAAACTCAATTGCCCAGAACTACAAGATCATAAGGATGTTCAAGGCATAACAGCACATCAATTCAACACAAAACTTACCTTTCGAAGGAACAGTCTCGGTGACTGTATTGCAGAAGTGTAAACAAAGTCTGGTGCAGCTGAAACCACATGAACAATATGTCCCTCTAGAATTAAATGACGAACCACCTGCAAATCACAACACATCAAATATTAAAATATGCTCTTTAATATTGATATCAGAAAACTAATTACATAAGTAGACAGAATAATAATCTTTGAATTCTGTGAACTAATCTGACATACAAATTGCATATTCGACCAAATATATATATATATATCATTGTTTTGTAACACTGCAAAACATCAATAAATAACTAAAAAAATTGTGAATTACAAAATTTAAAATCCTACTCGTGGAATCGTTTTGTGATGTTACAAATTTCTTTAAGCAATGCTGTTCATTCCAAAATATCCATCCCATCATTGACTGGTGGACTCGACCGAGGACATCTCATACGACTGGAATCATCAAACAGTTGTATTATTCGAAAACTCAAGCAGGGAATAGCATTACTACAGCATATAATCTAGTGACACCTTAACTACAAAATCACTTAATCAGAATGATATAAGCTGATCCACGATTAAATTCCGCTCCCGTAACATATATATTCAGGAGGAATCAATCAAAGGTTCGGGTTCAATGAGACTCTCAATGAAAGAGACACATGTGAAAAGAGAAGGTACCCTCCGGGCTCCACCTCAAACACTCTAAGATCCTTTCTCCAACATCCTCCTAAGAAATTCTTCGATATCTTGCAGAGGAAGATGATTATTCATCTCCCTTGCACCTTCCGTGAATAGCCGGGACGTCGAGGAACAACATTCAAGAATATTTTAGGGAAAAAACAACAAAGGGCATTGAGAAATTTCCGAAAACAAAAAATGAGACAAAATTAAGATCTAAGAAAAAGATCAAGAATCTCACCAAAGATGAGCAAAAAGAAGCAAATTGTACATGTACCTCAACAACACGAGTGGCATGACCAAATCCATGACCAGTAACATAGTAAGCAAAAACCAAAGGTTGCTGCTGCTTTGACGAGACTATTCCCTCCATTAGTGATCAGTTCCTTCTCCACTCCAAGAAAATATTTGACGTATAATTAACAATAACAAAAATGTAGAATGAGATAAAATGATCAAATCAAGGAGTTGGGATATTGTTTTTAAAATTCTTGGAAGTTTATTTAAATACGAAAGTGAGAGTGGATAAAGAGGACGAAGTCAGCGGGAGTGAGTTAGTTGCCAAGTTTAGTACTCCGACGTAAGATGTCTCTATCATGTACCTTTTTCCAGGTCTTCTTTTATTAAAAACAATTCCAGTCGTCTCCTAAATAACTGGAATCCGGTGGATCTAGAATCTAAATTTATCCAGTGTAGAAAAAAAATAATTATTTAGTTCTATCAAAGCCTGATGATAAATTCATTCACATAATTTTTTCATCAAAACAACTCATGTTAATTATTTTTTTTAAATAATCAGCATATGGTTGGGCTTAAAACTATGTGAATTTTGGTTTATTTATTGAAGGAACAAGCACAAGTTCTTCTTCTTCTTCTTTTTTCCTCTGAGATTTTGGAAACAAAAACTACCCTTTCGTGGATAATTAAGATTGCGTATTAAAATAGACAAATTTGCGGTGATAAAAGAAAAGAAAAGAATGGATAAATTTTCAATTTTTTGAAAGAACATAATTTAATTACATTAAAGCAAATAAATTGAGTTGAATACTTATAGGCTATTTTTAGTTATTTTCTTATGTATTTAATTGCATTAAAGCAAAAAAATTAATTGAATCTTTACAGGTTATTTTTAGTTATTTTTCTTACGTTATTCCTTACTCTTTTGGAACAACACCAATAATATTTTAGAAGGAAATGCATATTTAAAAATAATTTATAAAATCTTCAAATAATATGTATGCATTGCTAATTAATTTATATTCACGTTGGATATAATCGAAAAGAATTATTTAAATTAAAAACGGTTCATATATACCAATTTAATGTTAGATGATAATTCTGTAGTTAATTATTTTTCAGAGTTATATATCTATATATATTTATCCTAACTATGAATTATTAAATTTTGAAAGATATTCCAATTCACGTCCTAGTTTGAGTTAAGTCCAATTAAAAGTTATTTATACAATTCAAACATTTAACAAATTAACTCAATTATAATTATAAAAATTTAAATAAAACTATTTGTATATAAAACATGTGTATTCAATAAGTATTTCAACCTATAAATAATTGAGAACAATTAATCTATATCAGATATTAGAAAGATTAATACTATAAATTAGTTAAATAACACACACTTGTAATTATATCACACGAGAAGAGAATATTTTTTCTTAAACACATAATACGTATATAGGAGCTGTGCTTAAAGGATCACTTGGAAGAAGATTTAGTCTCCATTGACATAAAGCTAGCACACAAGTTCTTCAATTTGAGGACAAAAAAATAAAATGATGTTCTTATCCAAATAATCTTACGAACTCATCGTGCCCTGTAAAATATTCAACACTAACATTATTAGGTCAACAATTATTTTCTCAAAAAAGGTAAATTTAAAGTCTTAATTATTTATTATTAGGTCTAAGGCAATACAATTTCAATAGATTTAATTATTTGGTCAACAAATGATGCATTAATTCTTTATCAAAACTGTTCCGCGAATGATGCTTCCAGGAATGACCAGCTAGCTGTCTGTACCTTGTTAGGATTTTTCTTACCGTTTTGTGCTCGAATATCTACGTATAAAACCCTCCAATCTCCTCTCCATATCACACCACCAGCTAGTCTTCGCTTTACTAAGCTGTAATAATTTCAGAAATGGCTTCAAAAACTGTAGCCCCAGTTGCCCTACTCCTCTTCCTAACCCTTCTCTGCCTCACTTTCTCGAGCTGCGATTCTCGTGCTTCAACCGTCGACAACACCGCTAGTGAAACGTCTAGCTTCACCAAAACCCTCACAGATCAACTTCAGTCCGTTGAAGATGCACTGGTTTCCTTCGAGGGGAACGTCACCAACCCTCTCCTCAAAGAAGCAGTGGAAGGCGTCATACGTTCGCTCTCATGGTTAATCAAGGAACTTGAAAAAGGCGCCGGCGGCACTGTTGCTGATCTTCAAAGTAATTCTTCCCTGCCGGATATAATAAAATCTGTTCTAGGTGCGCTCTCAGGGCTCATCAAGGAACTCATCCAAACTCCTGGCATGCCTGATATTTCCACGATCGGCCAAGTGCTTGAACCTTTACTAGATACGTTGATATCACTCATCAAGGTATTCGCCCCTCAGGACCAGACCATCTTGAAACTTCTACAATTCCTTTCGGACTTACTCGGTAAACTCATCAAGAAAGTCGCCATCGTTGCTCCCCTACATGTTGGCCAACTCAAACCCGTACATGGTTCATTGGCATTGCTGATCAAGGCACTCGCTGCCTAGTCTTCAATGGCATCTTTGTCCCCGACTTCCGATTCCGTCAAGTTCGGGCTTCGTTTTTTTTTTTTTTTTTTGTAACTGAATAACAGCTGCAAATCGTGTTATATGTATGGTTTGTTGATTATCAATCAAAATTAATTCTCACATTGCTTTTTTAAATAATTTTTTATATATCTATATAATAAAAAAATATATGAAATCATGTGAGATTTCATGAAAATTATATATGTCTCGAATTGAATTATATATATATTGATTTTATTTACTTAATTAGGATATGTTTATGTTCAGTAGATAAATTGTAATTTCAAATCCAAATATCAAAAACTCCCATGCCTTGCCAGCACTCTTTATTTCACCATCGAAAAATAGAATTGGGTACCAGTGGATAATTGATAATTAGTCATAATCATATATTCATTCCTAACAAATTCAATCCTAAACCTATAAGAATTTCATTGCTTAATATAAATTCCTTATATAATTAAGATTTTAATTCATGCTTTAACTCCAACATATTGCAAAATATGTGAAATTTGATCTATAAAACTATACTCGAAATTGTTAATTTTGGCTTCCATTCTCAAAAAATTAAAAGAAAACTATTTGGGATATTTTGTTCAAGATCACACCCAGTGTCCTCCCTCAAGAACAGACTCCAAAACAAAATCAACAAAAATCCATATCTACTCCAGAAAAGAATTTTTTTCATCACATACCACGGACTAATTTTACGTCTTAATGTAGATATTATTCAAATTAAAATTGTCTTTCTTCGAAGAAAAACTCTTTATTAGTTACAAAAATAAAATGAAGTTACCAAGACAATATGCTAAGATTTGGAATTATATGGTGATGGTGATGGTGATCTGAAAATAACTAGGTGGGATTTTATTGGATTGGCATCAGAGTGAGACTACTCCTTGCTTCTTCTTCCTCGTGTTTTTTTTATAACGATTGAACAATATACTACTCTGATGGAAGAAACATAACGATACTCGTTTAAGTTTGGAATTCTTCGGTAATGTCTTAGGTTACAACGATGGTTGAGACAGGGAAAGCTTTCCTAGATCTAAAAGGATTTGCGTTTATAATCTTGGTAAGTAGTGTTTAGAATCCTTGTTGAAATATGATAGTTTAAACTTATCTTTATTCTATAAAAAACATCTAGTCAGAATTTTGTGTGTTGAATATCAATAAATAAAAACTTGAAAGGTTAAGTACTTTAATATTTAGTATTTTCAACAATTGATATTAGAGTCCAGGTCTACCAACTAGTCTAAGACCTGCATAACCAGGGCGAGATCAGATGCTGGTGTAGAGTTTACAAGTGTGAGGGAAAACCTCACCTCATAAGCTAGTCTTTGAGGGAGAGATATGCACAAGACCACCTAACAATGAACAAGAGATCGGTCGGAAGGTTAAATACTTGATTGTTTGTTTAGTATTTTTAACGGTCGGTATCAAAGCTTAGGTTGATTAGGAGAACATGGACTTAGTAGTTATCTCTGTCCATTAATTATAGTATCACGCAACAGCTATTCTCCATGGCAGCAATAGAAGCAGGAGAAATAGCTCAATGCAACTACAATTTAACAGCACACACACGGTATCAGCAGCTCAAAATAAATGCACTAGCAGCAAGAAAAATAGACACAATAGTCTTTTTATGCACCAACAAACTTCCTCACAGTAACAAAACCTCCACTAGTAGTACTTGTAATTGCACAAGACAAACACAGCACAAAAACGCAGCAGCTATAACAATTTTTCCAGGTAGCAAAGAAATTAATTTCAACCATATATAAATATCATCGAATGATTGGTTCACGGCTGATATCAATAAATAGAACTTTGTAATTACCTGGCCTTTAGTTTTTTTATAGATACTTCCCAGACAACTTTTCCTCCCAAAACCGACTTTTCAGGGGCAAATAAAGATTGTCCAACCCAGGATCAATATGGTAAAAGGAATGCCAAAATTAGTTCATTATTTTTCTGTAGGAAAAATGGTGGTCATATTCTAAGAGCGAGCTACCGCCTAGTGGTATGTTGATCTCCACCGGATTGGGTTGGTTTAAATAGAATTCTGATGGTTCTACCTCTATAAGCCTAGGCGGTCTAGAGTTGGGATCTGAAGGATGCACCACATACATCAACTTGAGAAAATAAATTGAAATTTAAGAAACTCCCTTGTTAAGAGACCACTCAGGGCATTTGGTTTGTATTTTCTCCACCTATGTTGGGGAAATGGATTGTAATTTTGCATTACTAGTTGCTAATGGAAAAGCTCTTGAAGTCTCGGCTTCTAAGGAATCCTTTATTGGTTCTTCGTTAATTATTGGATCTGATTTCGCTAACGTTATCAATCAGCTGAATAATCCAGTGGCCAGGCCTGGATTCTAATGTGTTGAGAGTTTGACCAGACTAGTTACCAACTTCCGTTTTGTTCATACTCTCCGAAAAGCTTATTGTTTTGTTGATCATCTTGTTAAGCAATGAGTGCATCGAGTAGAAGAATTCATTGTCTGGTTATAGTTGTCATTTACTGAGGTTATTCGGGTTCTGCTGCCTTCTTTAATTTCTTCACCTTGAAGGTTCTTTCATGCCTGCTGGTTGCTTTTCTTGAATTTCTAAGTGGTTATTGTTGAATTCTGTTATGTCAGGCTGGTTGGGTTCTTCGGGTTGAAGATTTTCTGGTTTCCAGCTTCTGCAGTCTATCCTGTGGTTCTGCTCCTTGCTTCTGTTCTTTTACTGAATATTTCCATAGATTTCCTGTCATCTGATTGGTTCTTCTTCAGTTTGCATATTTTTTCTTACGATGTTGTCTTGCTACAGATTATTCTGCTGCTGCTGCAGCTCTTTAGAACCTGTTCGTCCCTGCTGCACTTGCTGCACTGCATATATGGTGTTGTGCTATGCTAGCTGTGCTGTTATGTGAGATTTAAATATATCAAACTATTTGGAACAAACTATTATGCGGTGTCGTATTGTGCAGCGAGATTAAACATTTCAAATTATTTAGAATAAAGTACTATTTTGTGATATTAGTAAAATCACTTAATTAAAATCATCATTAATGACATAACTTAAACTAAATAATTTTCTTATTAAAAAAAAACAAACAAATCCCGTAATAAATGAATTATTTATACGGAAAGCACATGCAAAAAAGAAGCAATAATAACAACATTCCATAGTTGTTTTAGCAAACTGACCAGCTAAATAATTTAATTAATATCAATAGTAGTTAAGATTTAATATATTAAAAAGAAATGATTGATTTTAATTAATTTTGAAATATTTTTTTAATAAAAGAAGCATAGTTTGTATATCTACTCTATGATTTACTTCAAGGAGAGATAAATGATGAAAAGAAAAATCATATCTATACCCATTAAAAATTATAAAAATATTTTCATGGAAACTCGAAAAAAAGATATTTTAAATTTTTTTCTTTCTTGTTTCTTCATGTATCTCTTTTATAGAGTAAGCATTTATAATTTCTACTAATTTTGCATAAAACAAATTGCATCGCATGTCACATTTTAGAAGACTACTAATTTTGTCATAATATGGACTCTTCATTGGGCCAATCTTCAGAATGGGGCTTAAATCTTTCAGAGAAAAAGTGGTCTCCTAGAGTATATGACATTATCCTCACTGCCCACCAAGCAAAAAGACCAGACCAAAGGAAGAATGTCTTGCTCCACCCTTCTGAACCAAGTAAGTTGCAACTCCCTCTTTACCTGTCTGTACCATGTTTACTTCTTCATAACTAAATGTGGGCGGTTTAGTTTGTTACTGTTTGTTTTGTTTCTCTGACGTTACAGAGTCTTCAGTTGGGTTTTGCCAAGAAATGGACTTCCGTATCTTTGAGACCAAGAACAAGCACTTGTTGCACTTGTCAGGTGATTATCTCATCTGTAAACACTTAACTCTGCACATTTTGGTCTAGACTTCATTGTCCTGTTTTGCTTTGATAATTTTAGCGGGACTTGATTTTGGGTTATTATTGTTATTGTCAAAGGTTTAAGGTTAGGTTTCAGGGAGGCAGGATTATAATTTGTGGGAGTTTTTTTTACTACTTTTCTATGTTGGTATGGACTTTTAAGTGTTACAGACTTCTTTTAAGGTTTGAAGCAGGTTTTAACCCGGTTGAATATGATGGAGGATGAATCTATGTGGACAAAATTGTTGCTTTATGTTGAAAAATGAAGATGGGAAATCATGGTTTTGCAAGATGTAAATCGATTGGGTTTTATTTAATTCTCCCCACAATCCTTCCATCTATTAGTGAAGGAACTTATTGCTGAATGATATAATTTGGGCTTCCACCGTTTTCATGGTTAGGAAATGAATGGATTACTCATGCATGCGTGCTTATAGTCAAACTATTTGCCCTGGATGTTGGTATTGGGATTGTTGTTTATTTGATAAGCGGATTTTTCTGTGTTATTTGTGTATGGGAAGCTGCTCCATTTCTTAAATTATGTTGAGGTGGTGAGATGTTCATGATTATGTACTTTACAGGAAAGAAGCACCTTGGAGCCAAAAAAGAAACGAGATAGAGAAAGCAGAGGAGAGAAAAACAGGTCAGTCACCGAGGATAAATCCCTCATTTCCAGATCTCGTATAAGTCAGCGAGACACCCTTCCTCCATTGGTTGGTGCTTTGAAAGCTTCAGCTGAAAAAAATGCAGCCAGCTTTCACTTCCCTGGGCATAATAGAGGGCGTGCTGCACCGTCTTCATTAACACAGCTTATTGGGTTTAGACCATTTATTCATGATTTACCTGAGCTTCCAGAGCTTGACAACCTCTTTTCACCAGAGGGGCCCATTTTAGAGGCACAAATGCAAGCTGCCAAACTATTTGGATCTTCAGAAACATGGTTTCTTGTTGGAGGTACCACTTGTGGAATCCAAGCTGCAGTAATGGCAACTTGTTCACCTGGAGAACACATCGTTCTCCCTCGCAATTCACATATATCAGCCATATCTGCTATGGTATTATCTGGAGCAACACCAAAGTACATAATACCTGGGTATGATTGTAAATGGGATATTGCTGGTGGTGTCACTCCGTCACAGGTGAGTTTATTAATATTATTGGTTGGAGCATTGGGGATTGATGCCTGGCTGGCTGAAGACATGCTGCTATCTACCTTCTAAAATTGTTTTGTTACTTACAATGGTAAAACGTTTGCATTCATATTTTTTAGTATGAACAAGAAATGTATATTTACAGTCATCACATTAGAGCCTCTCAACATTTATGGGGAAAGATAAAGTGCCAACCATTCCTTTCTGTTTTAATTACATAAGACCCTTTGGTTTATTTAATTTTATTGTACTGATGGCATGCCAATAATATCTTTAAGATGGATCACATTATAGGTGGGGAAAGCTATCAAAGAGTTGGAGATGGATGGTAAAAAACCAGCTGCAGTTTTTATCACATCACCTACTTATCATGGTATATGCAGCAACTTGAGTGAGATTTCCCAACTTTGTCATGCTTATGGAATTCCTGTGATTGTCGACGAGGCTCATGGAGCACACCTAGGATTTCATCCCCAGATGCCTCATTCAGCTCTTAAGCAGGGTGCTGATTTGGTGGTACAATCTACTCACAAAGTTCTGTGTTCCCTTACACAGTCATCAATGTTGCACATGTCTGGGAATATTGTAGACAGAGATAGAATCTGTCGGTGCCTTCAAACCCTTCAAAGCACAAGCCCCAGTTATCTGCTTTTAGCATCATTAGATGCTGCTAGAGCTCAACTTGGTGAAAACCCAGGAACAGTTTTCAACAAAGCTTTGGAGTTGGCAATTGAAGCAAGCACTCTCATTAAAAAGATTCCTGGTATTAGCGTGCTTGACTTGGCGAGCTTCAATGAATTTCCTGCCATTGATCCCTTGCGCCTCACTCTTGGTTTTTGGTCACTTGGTTTATCTGGCTATGAAGCAGATGATATTTTAGATAGAGACCATGGAGTCATCTCTGAGCTTGTTGGGACCCAATCTATTACATTTGCAATAAACCTTGGAACATGCAGGGAACATAATCAAAGGTTAGTATCAGGATTAAAGAAACTACCAACATCTTCCTCACATTCCAAAACCATGGAAAAGAGGGCGGAGAGCAGAGAGCATGCACCCTTCAATGATATTTGTATCAGTTTGAATCCAAGAGATGCCTTTTTTGCAAATAAAAGGAGAGTGAGTATCAGAGAGAGCCTTGACAAGGTCTGTGGTGAGCTTATATGTCCATACCCACCAGGGATCCCTGTAATGATTCCTGGTGAGATTATTACAGAAAGGGCTTTGAATTATCTGCTGGATGTTAGAAGGAAAGGTGCTGTTGTTACTGGAGCTTCCGATTCTCATCTCTCTTCCATAGTTATCTGTGATGTGTGACAAAAGACGGCGCTAAGTAAACAGCTCTGTTGATTTCTTGTTTCCTCTGTTGGAGGCAATTGACAAGAGAAGAAATTACTTTCCTGTGGTGTCAGAGACTGGAACTTCAAATTCAGGTCATGGGGTTATGGCAGGGGTGAGCATTTTCGGTTCGGTCTGGTTTTGGGCTAAAATAAATAATTGAACTGAAATTATTTTTTTTTCAAGTTTTTAAACGGAACCAAACCGAAAACAAGTTCAAACCGACTATATTCGGTTTGGTCTGGTTTTGTTTTTTTCCTTCCAAACTGAAAATTATTTCTGATTTTTTTCATTAATTATATTTGTTCAAGGATTTTATTTTTGTTTTATTTCTAATTATACAGATCTGTGTTTTTTGTGTATTTTCTGAGAAATTTTTGCTTTTTCAACAGGTATGGTTTTTTTTAAAATTGATTGGGCATGCATGATATCCAGAAATTCAACCCCGATTTTCTTTTTGTTAGATCTTTGTTCAAAAGTTAAACTTTGCAAAAAGATGCACGAAACAAAAGGATATAACAGAAGTCATTTGACTGGAGAACAAAAAATATAAAGAAAATATCAAAAGATATCTGTTATTAAAATGTAAAATCACCAAAATATTATTATTTGAAAAAGAGGAACAAATCAAAGAGGAAGGGCCAAACCCTTACACACTAGTTTAAAAAAATTCCTTTTTTTCCTTTCCAATCTTCCCTCCACTTCGTTTTGGAGCCACCACCACACACCTGTAAAGAAAAAACCTTAAACTTACTCTCAATGGCGATCGATCCAATCCAGTTGCACCATCTCAGTCTCTTTCTCCAATCAAAAAGGAGAGATGCATAGAGAAGGGGAGGGGAGAGATGCAGAGAGAAAGGGAGAGTGAGGGGAGAGATGCATAAAAAAGGGGGTGATGGCTGCTCTTGCGTGTAGGAAATGCAGCACCAACTCAATCTCCTCCAATCAAGGAGGGATGCTGCCGCCAGTATTGATATGGAAGAATCACTTTTTTGGAGCCCAAATATAAAGCAAAATGCAGTGAGCAGAGAGGAGGCATAGCAAACGAGAGTAGTGGGGGTACTAGCAACCTGCCAGATAGATATTATTAATGTTTTGAATATTGTGGTTCTTGTATAATTTTAACCATACTCTTTAATTGAGTTCTAATCATAATTAGGTATGATCATCCCTACATATTGCAGGATTTCATTGTTGAAATAATCTGAAGATCATGAATCAACCACTTGTAATATACCTCCATTTTTTTCTGAACAGGTTTGTCCCCATTTATGCTCTACATCTTCTTACCTTTCCTGTCTTCCACTCTCTATTCCAATCTTAATTCCAATATAACCATGGCAACTACACAAGGATCATGGCTCAGGTCACTAGCCCCATATGATCCGCTGCGTCTTCATTTCTCAACAACTACCCTTTATCCCCTTCCAAGTTCTATTTGTGCAAAAGCATACCAAGAAGGTAGAAATGGAGATCCTGAGTCAAATTGAAAAATCTGCAGTCAGGTGCTTGTGATTCTAATTTCTATGCCCCAGTACTCAATCTAGGGTGAAACAAGCCCAGAAATTCTGACATGAACAAAATAACAAAAAAGTAAACATTGGCTGGTCTAGGATATAAAAAGAACCAAGCATTTAGATTTCCTTCATTATGATGTTTTGGCATCCCATAACAAAGATACATTCCAGCTAACTATGCATCCTCCCCCGCCCATTTTACCACTTTTTTCTGTAAAGGTTCATCAGAACCTAGTGGTAAAAAACAAATAGCATTGCATGGAAAAACATGGAAGCAAGACACAAACTGTGACATTGAGTCATCCAAAAGGATCAGGAGCAAGCCTCACAAATCACCATCACTATTTCTAGATTGATCAGGCTCTTCAACTTGCGGTTCATCCAGATTGCACACTGGATTAGTCCTGTGACTCTGTTTCGATGGTGTCCTTGCTTTCTTCTTTACTGGCCAGTTGAAAGGAAGATAAGCAGAGGACTGAATCAAGGGTGGAGGTAGGATTGCTGGCCGGCCAAGCTGGAGTTCTGTACAATCACCTGGACCAACCCATGTAAGGGGATTTGCTGCAGCAAAAACAAGGATATGTAATTAGTAGGTTTTCACATGAATTCTTTATGCAACAGAAGATGCCTTCAGGAATGCTATCTTGAATTCAGTACAAAGTCCCAAGCAGGTTAAGCCAGCAGTCTGACCACGAGGTTAATCCAGTCGTGCAACAGATTCTCATATAATTCTCCCCAGGACCACCCATTAATCAATCAAAAGTTATAACCAACCCACTCCATGAAGAAACACTGAATACTCATTAATTCATGATAAGGACTCCACCTAAAGAAACAAGTGGTAAGAGTTTCTCAACACACATAACAATTTATATGCTTAGGTTAGATTGGTTTATCCAATGCCTCACCCCATTACCAATTCCATTGAGACAGCTCCCACGTTCCAGAACCACATAGACCCAGATGATCTAAATACAGAATCAATCCAACCTGAATAGTGTTGGGTTTCATGGACTGACCACAAAATATTCTCCCCTCCTTACATGGAGCAGCAAGAGTGCACTGCATTAACGTAAGGAACCCACACATGGTACATATATTAGACAGATCAGTTTCAGTTTTCAACTCACAAGAAAAATAAAACTCAAAAAACGGTGTAATCAACTTTGTTGTTCTTTGAAGACAGGCCCAGATTCTAGAATCCATTGAAAAAGTCAGAAGAGAATGGTGCTTGAGGCCTCTTTGGAATGCAAAAGCAAACTGGTAGCAGTATGGTCTGGCCCTCACATATTTAAATAACTTTATATATGTTTCATGTAGAACTGGGAAAAAATCTACATTGAAAAAAATAAAAAATAAAACATCCTAACCAAGGGAATTAGAAACTTCAAACTATGGAACTTTTGCAATCCTCCAGAAAACGTGTGGCAACTTTAGAGAACTAAATGACAAGGGGCAAATTTCATTTAAATTGCTTCAGATGCTTTCGTCATGCATACCCTAAGGTGAGAAGTGAGAAGACGAAATTTAGTCAACTCTGAATACAGAACTTCATTCCTCCAGATTTATGGCTGTGTCGAAAGTTAAAATTGATGGAAGTTTGCATCACCGAGTTAGAAAACTGAGCCAGTTCACCAAGAATTCCCTTCACTTCATGTTAACAAGTAAAAAGCTAATCATTTTATCTGCATACCCTCACCAGGTTCAAGAGGTCTAGCATCATCACATGAAGCTGATAAACGAGGACGCTTTTTTCTCACATAGTTTTCCTGCAGAGGCTTTGGTATTTGAAATGAAAACTGTGCGAGAGTTAAGCCATCTCTCATATACTCTGGATGTTCAATTAAGTACCTGCAAAATCAAGAGATTTAACACCTAAAACAAAGATCACCAAAAGATTATCTAGCATTATACATAGAGATTAGCTCAAGTGTGATAAACAAGGGGTCTGAGCTATTGCAATATAGGAATATTCAAGCAAGAGGAGTCAACATACTTTTGGATTTCCACCATTGAGCGAAGTCTCTTGCCTGATGGTGCTTGATAGTACCTGAAAATTAGAAAGGGAAATCAAAAGGCGTATAATGAAGAAATCATGATGGTAGAAGTTTCCAGACTGGAACAGCTATAGATCTCTATGCAGACATGTGAATATTAAAAAATGGGAAAACTGATTAAGAGGACAGTGCGAAGTGAATAAATCTACATTTTCAACTGATAGAAAAAAGGGAGAGAGCGGTCATAATAGTGTAGCCAAATGACATTACAAAATTAGTCATCGTCATCAATTAAGACTTGAATCGTTAAAAGAATATTCTACATAATACTCAACTACAGTTGACGCAGAGTTGCATGTGCTCTTAGAGACATGGAAGGCTTTAAGGTTCTCGATAGGTTTCCATAAATGGAAACCATAATGAGTGAAATTAGATTATAGTATAGAACAAACCGTGTTTAAAAAAAAATGGTACACGTACACATCTGCAAATTTGGTACTTCCTTCGCCCCTGATTCTCAGCAACCTTTGCCACCCGGGAGGGGGCTGAGCAATGTTAGGTTTATCAATTGCCCACAGCCTACTCCCATCTTGATCAATGTCTGTTGGATCATCACATGATATATCAGACCGCCACTCACGAGCAGTTTCACAAAAAAAAGGCTCTTCCAGAATATGTTCCCGTAATTCTTCATACTTCTGTTTTGTTGGGATGAGCCTCCACTTGAAACATTTGGCACATTGCACAGTAAAAGCTCCTACAGATGGCAAAACTCTAGAAGGCACATTCAGGTCTGAGTATTTTCTAAATGGATGGTGGGACAGGATCGGTTGAGGAACAGGTTCAATTTCACCAGCATCATTAGCCAAAGGGTCATAAAGAACCAACTGTTTAGAGGAATCTTCAATTGATTGGTCATCTACATCCCATGTATCATCAGAGTTACCCTCATTCGAGGAAGAAGAAACTTCAATTGGTTCCTGAAGGGAGCTATTCAAATGACCCGTGTAACGTGAACCAGTACAGTCATCTCCTTCCTTTTTTAACACATGGAAAGTTTCTCCAGGATGGGACTGCATCTGATTATGCCTCAACCACCTAACAGACATTCATAAGGCTCGATCATAAAACTTCCCCATCAGTGAATATTTGATCTTTTCGGAAAAAGAAAAGAAAAACCTCCTCTTTCATAGGAAACAAGAAAAGGCAATTTATCCTGATACAGGGGGGGGGTCCATAAAAGGAGGACGAGACATCCTTGTAAATACAAGTCTAGAAACAGAACAAAGATAAAGAACCAAGGCTTACAAATTCTTTTGAAAAACAATGGAAAAACAAGTTATTTATCAACATTTAGATACTGAAATGTTCATCATTTGGAGTTAACCCCCCCTTTTCTGTAATTTAGGTAATTTTTCCCTTTTCATTGGTAGGCTCTTTCCTTCCCCCGTTGACACATTTAGATTCCACTAAAGTATCTATGCATCGCTTGCATACCAGGCAAAATACAGTACAAAACGTACCATTACAACATGTTATGAAAAGCAAATCACTATAAATAAATATAACATGGATCACCAACTAACCTATAACTGCTCTTTAAAATATAAACACTGAAAATCCTCCCATAAGCTGCACAGAGAAAATACCTCAATCATATCAATCTAGTGTAACAGACTCTTTACTTATAACAAAATTATTAAAAGAAAAAAAAAATACAGCCACTAGATTTTTCATATGGTAGAACTCAATGTTGCACGTTGCTAAAAAATAAACAAAACTAAAAACCCTTCTCTACTACCAGACTTGACAATATATCATATATCAACCCTTCTAGTCCCCTCAAAAAAAGGTATGCTTAAGTTTATATATTTGGCTAGATTGGTAGGATCTAAGATAATATATATATATATATATTGAAAAGTATCCATTTTTAGCATAAGGAAAAAAACCAACAAAAAGGACAGTCGTTAGTACAAAATAATACTGAAAATCAAAAAACTTAAATTGACACAGACAAATCACACTTCCCAAAAGGCAACAGCACACAAACAAACACAAAAGAGAAACACAAACACTCCAAATATGCCAGCTCAAGTTCCATGCTTTTCTCTTCAGTAACCAAACAAGTTTTCCAGGACAACTCAACAAGGCAAACAAACATTTAAACAACAAGAGCTGATCTGATTGACCAAGCAAAAGATCCAAAACCCAGAAAGATAAATCACAATCTGGAAGAGAAACATAGAAAAAGAATCAAACTTACAGTTGTTGAAGGTGATGTGATCAGAGCCGTTGGTTGTATGAAAGTTGACTGGATCTTACAGTCAAGAATCAAGAATGTGTGATAGAGAAGTGTAAGTGCTGTTCTGTTTCTGTGTTTTCGCAGGGTACAATCTCTCTGCTTTGGTCTCTTCTTCCTTGCTAGGATAGATAGGAGGCCGTTTTTATTTAGCCCCGTTTGGAAAGTTATTTTCTTTTGAAAAATAAATCACAGATTAAGTAAATTTTTTAAAAAATAATTTTTTTAAAAATAAAATATTTTTTAATATTTGACAGTGTTATGAAAAATAAACTGAAATACACTTTTTAGTATTTGATTATGTTATGGAAAATGAACTGAAAAATAACTTATTAATATTTTATTTTTCTCAAGTTTATTAAAATAATAAGAAATAAATCTTACAAATTAAAAAGTTGAATAATAATAAAATTGAAAAAAAAATTTCAAAAATTATCTCAAATAAAATAAATAATAATCAAAACAATAAAGATCAAATCTTAAAAAAAAATGAAGAAATTAAAATAATAATAATTAACATTTTATAAAATATTTCAAATAAAATAAATAACAATCAAAAGAATGAGGACCAAATTTGATAGAAAAAAATTTTAATAAAAAAATAATAAAAGAAAAGCAAATAATAATTATAAAAATAAGAACTAAAGTAAATATAAAAATTAAATTTTAAGAAATGAAATTGAAAAATAAATATTCAAAACAAAATATATATAGTAATTAAAAGTTGAAGGATCAAATTTGATATAATCAGCAAATAATGACATTTCTAAACTTTTTACAATTTTCGAAAAATGTTTTCCTCCTAAATTTTTCAGGAAAACACTTTCCTGAAAATTAAGGCAAATTTTCCCTTGATTGGAAAGTGTTTTTCGTTTACCAACTTTCCTAACAGCAAACAAACACAAGAAAGTTTGAAAAGTGTTTTCCTGCAAACCACTTTCCAGAAAACAAACACAACTATAAAGAAAACACTTTCCTGAAAATCAAGTCAAATTTTTTTTGACTAAAAAATATTTTCGTTGACCAGAAAGTGTTTTCCGTTGACCGGAAAGTGTTTTCCATTGACCGGAAAGTGTTTTTTGTTGACTGGAAAGTGTTTTCAGTTTACCAACTTTCCTAATAACAAACAAACACAGGAAAGTTTGGAAAGTGATTTCCTGGAAACTGTTTTTCAGGAAACAAACATGGCCTTATTTATTTTTGCTTTTGCTTATGCTTTCATGAATAAGTTTAGTATTGTGGTGGTTAGTTGTTGCTCTGACTGTAATTTAAAAGAATTTATTTTGTAAAAAATATTTTTAATTGAGATTAATTATAAAAATATATTTTTGATTAAAATTATAATTTAAATTAAAATTAATTAAAAAATAATTTAATATATTTAATTAACAATGCTTTTAAAATTAAAATTATATAATGATTTTAAAAATATATATATTAATATTAATAATTTTTAATTTAATTATTGTTATTATATTATAAAATAAATATTATTTTATATAAAATATTTTTTATTATATCATTAAAATATCTACCATCATGTATAAAATATATTTAATAATAATTATAATTTTTTTAATTTTTAAATATACAATAACATTAATATAATCAGAAATAAAATTAAAATTATAATCAAATTTTATAAATATTATATTATTAAATAATTTTTATTTAATTTATATAATATTATTTAATAATATTAACCATTAGTTTTTCAAATAACATATAATAAAAAAATAAAAATAAATAAAATTTTTAATTATCGATATAAACAATACATGTGAACAGTATAAAATAAATTAATCCACCTGCATTCTGCATTATTCACTTTTGTGTGCAGAGTGAATTGTCCCTAAACAACATAACTTTCCTCTTCTTCTTTTGGGTTTTGCCCAAACCGAACCCATCACCACCAACAACAATCCTTGCATTCCCTGAACAATCCAACCTTGCTGGTTGCCCGTTAGACCTTCCCAATGAGCTCTTTCATGGTATTAATTCAGCCTGTGACAGTGGCTTCTCTGCAACTGAGCACCTCCACAGGACTTGTTGCTGTCCTGTTCTTGCAGCTTACTTTACTCTACTTTAATATAACATTGTTTTAGGAAACAGAAGAGAAGCATGTCTCTCTCTCTAGTTTTTCATGTACTGTGAAGTCTGCACCTCCCTGTTTCTCAAAAACCCCGACTTAATTATCGTTCATAGTTAGAAGCATAGCAACAATTAGGAAAGAGCTTTTCTTTATTAGTCTGGCTTCTGAAGCAAAAACCTAGTATAATAATGCAAAGGCAAGCTTTGTTTCCCTTAATTCATGTTGCTTCCGACTCATACTACAGCCATACTACTTCTAATTCTTTCCCTTATCATTAGTTAACCTAATAATACTTGTTATAGTTCTCTCTCCACCTCTCAACTGTTCATGTGAATAGTTGAGCAGCTAAACCATTCAAAAACATGTAAACTCTGTTTTTATTAAACCTTGGTCATACCCGCAATAACCAAACTCAGTTTTTAACTTAACCAGACATTAATATTTGTGACTGAGTATGAACATCAGCAGCAGCCTCAATGCCAAACGCCTTCTAAATGAACCAATCGATAAAAATAATGTTTTTAAGGATGTTTAAAGAATGAACCCATTAGAAAAATTACTTTTTCAATCTGTAATTTTAAGATTTTTTTATCTATTTTTTAATTTTAATTTAAAATTTAATTATATAAATATTATTTTAATGTGACTCAATTAATTTAATTAATTTAAAAATAACCTAGCATTATAAAAATAATGATAAAATTAAAAACAATAAAAAAAATTAATATAAAAAACCTTTTTATTCAATTTCTTACTTGATTTAGTTTTAAAATTAAATAATAGAGAAATTATTTTGATATAATAAAGTTAAATTGACTAATCTAAAAGTAAATCAATTAACCGAAGACAAAAATTAAAAAAATAAAATTGATAAAAACTAATAAAATTAAAAAAACTATTAACTTGATTTTTTATTTAATCTTAATTAAAAAATAAAAAAATTTATTTTAATATGATCTAGTCGATCTAGTTGTTCCAAATATATCTCAATAAATTATTAAAAAGGTTTAAGGTTAAAATAAAAAAATAACAAGATTGAAAAAAAATTATATATGAAACTCTTTTCATATGAATAGTAATTAAAAAAATCTTGTTTGTTTTTTCAATATGTAGGACAATATGTTTTCATTTTATTTTTAATTATAGTTAAAATTCAGGCTTATTATACATATTTAACTTGGCTTGTTATAATGAATTATTTTATCATATTTAAATTTTTGAAAATATCTTTTTATAAAATTATATTATTTCAAATAAAATTAAAATAATATCATTTATAGAGTTTTCTTTTTTACAAAAGAAAAAAAAAACTTAGCTTGAATTTTAAGAAATAAATGATTTGTTCCTTCTTTTTTTAAAATTATCAGGAATTCTTTGTTCTCTAGCGTTCTTTTTTTTTTTTATTAACATGAGGTGTCCGGGCCAGCTTGCGCGCACCATGACTAATCCCCACGGCCTACTGAACACCCTGCAAACCCAGCAGGCAGGTAAGGCAGCGCAGGGCTAACAAACATGCAACTCCAAGGCTCGAATCCATGGCAGCAGAAGGCGCAAGACGCCTGCCACTGCTGGGCCAATGCTTTGGGTGCGTTCTCTAGCGTTCTTTAATAATTTGGTTAGTGTGCCTACGTTGCTGGCTTCTTGCATAATGAAATTTATATAAATATTAAATTATTCCTTCTTAAAAAAATTATCTTACAAAAACCTAAGGGGTGTTTGTTTTAGTAATTAAGTATTTTTTTAAGGCATTACTATAGAATTTATTGAGTTAAAAATGTATAAATTAGTTGTTAAATAAACCTGATAAGCTCCAAAACATATTTGAGTTATTTCTTATTAAAAAATATTAGTATTGATTTAATATGATTAGATGAAGTTTAAATTAATCAATTAAATTATTAAAAACTCAGGTAGTTCAACTAAAACCCTAACATAAGTTCGATCCTGAGTTATGAATTTTCAAAATCAATTCGTAAGGCCTAGTAGAATTTAACAACTATTTATCCAAACCCTATCGTCAAACTTTGCACGAAGGCACACGTATTCATTGTTTTGCTACCATTTCTATTTTATTTTATTTTTCCACCCACAGACTCAAAGGATTTTGAGCTACCAGATCGGCCGCCTTACTCTTATATTATAATACAGAAAACTACAATTATTAAGATTTTCAACCAAGCCTGCATGCAATGTGATGTATTTTAAAATATAGGCTTCACAGGAATAAGATTTCAACAGGCGACGAAACCATAAATGGATGGCTGCGTTCACAATAAGATTTCAAAAATAAGTGAATCTCTCTTAAATTGGATTTGTAGGCTGGATTACCAGTGCTGGACTGGAAATTGAATTTTAAGCTTTGTTTCTGCTAATGAAACTATGATTGGAAATGGAAATTTGCAACCATAAGCGCAGCACCACGCCGGATCTAACGAAGCAGCAGTTCGGATCCCGATTATAAATTTTATGTTACCATTTATAAATTGTCTAGGCTCCGAGTCTGCAGATTTGCAGGTTGACCCTCCAAGCCATATGCCTTACAACTAGGGTCAAGATCATGAAGGAAACAGAACATCCAGCCTGCATGTTAGGGGGTTGATGATGCCTCGTGAATCCTTGCTACAAACATTAACAACTTGTTCTAATCAACAAACGTAGACTGATATGATAATCATCCTACTACATAATAGCATCAACAGCTGAAAGCCTGATAATGATAGCTGCAAAATGCGTAAACAAGTTCGTCTGTTTGGCCACAAATTTGGTATGAAAATCACCATGAGTGAACCAAAACAACCATCCTGAAAGCAATCGTGTTCTTTGAAGGGGAAAGAAGAAAAGCCTGGAGGGAACACAACAGAGGAGAAACAAAACTATAGCTAAATCTGATGGAAAGATGACATTCAATAAGGACATATCTGATGACTCCGGTATTCTTTCTGGAACTTTAAACTATCAGCCTCAGTATTCCATGCGAACAATTTCGACAAATCTATTTTACATTCCCTAGAGACCAAGTCAATAGTAAACATGCAAGATTGAATCATACACTTGCCTGAAATGATCCTAGCAAGAGAAAAGGAAAGGAGACAGAATCCTAAAGAGTTTGGTTAATTCAATTCATTCCTCTTGAAATCGTAACTGCAAATATCATCAAGCCTGAACTATTGACTTAGTTTTGCTTTCACTGCATATGCAAACACTGGGATATGCAAAGTCCACTCAGAAACCAGCAGCCTGGAAAGATTAAATAGATAATGATTGAGGGAAATGTCCATCCAAAATATTGATACAACCGATAAATAAAGCTTGAAAAACGCATTTTATATGCACGACCAAAACATCATTTTCGTTTATACCAATTGTCAAGAAAAAAAGGTATAAATACAGATACAAACTTTCAATGCTTATATCCACTCCAACACAGAACAACCCTGCTATAATCTGACAGCATGAATGAGTTTGAAGACTAGAAAACTGCACTGACAACAGATTGCTGGATGGCTCAAAATGAAGGTGAAGATATCATTTTATTGTCTTTCGATTCCTCGAGATGTTGCCAATCAAACACAGCTAAAACAAACATGCACTCTCGGCAATAAGATAACAAACTCTTCAATTCCCGCACAATAAGATGCCCTTGTCATCTTGCACAGAGATTGAAGAACCAATTGCAACACAAAAATCCCTAATGCATATATATATATATACACATACATATATATATATATGCATCAATCATGCAGATCTCGATTATCCTCTTATTGGTAAGTGTAGTTGAGGTGAAAAGTGGAAAATATCCGTGAAGCTTCCATACATATGAAATAATCAGCGAATTCATCATTCCTGACCTAAGGGAATAATAGCAGAATTGCCATATGTTTGAAATACTCTCACCAAAACTAAACTATGAATTACTGCTTGGTAGAGGTGGAAATCTTTTTCAGCCCTCAACACTGCAAATCATGAATTCCGCAAAACAATTTTCCATGCTAATTACAGATTCCTTAGTTGACAACAGCAGTTGAAAATCACATGCTATGAAAAAAAAACACCCCCCATAAAGTCCCGAATCTCGTCTTGATCATTTTCTCCATCCCAAATATCTAATGAATGATGACTATCTCAAAACATCAAACTTCAGGATTCATTTTGTTGTCAGCTGACAATCAAGCTCATTATCAGTCAAACTATTACACTTCCTGAAACTTTTGGAAATCTTCAGAAATAAAATCTATCACTTTGCATCCCCATTTCCACACACCAAGATAAGAATAAAGGACCTTTGCTCTCACCTGTACCCAGAATTCATTTCATTTCCTGTTCCATACCTAAGCCCCTTGCAGAACTACAGTGATCCATTCCACAAATCAATCAATCCATTAAAAAAGAGAAGAAAAGCATAAAACCAGGTTAATAAACCTGCATGAATGAAGAGCATGACAACATAAAAAAGCAATCATGATTATCACTAAATCACTCACTTATTACTGACTAATAAAAGCTTAGAACTTTAACATTCATACTAATAACTAAGCGATCCATAAGCCAGCATAGCAAGGTTCAAACTTCAACATTTATACTAATCAATCCATACCTACAAACCCCATAAAACAGTAACATCTAACGAAACCTAACAAAACCCATTTCTCAAAAGGAAGCAGCTTCGACAAATAAGCACAGACCCACCATTGAACAAGAGAAACCACGGTCTGGGCTCGAATCAGAAGGGACTAAGGAGCTGATAAATCTGGGGTTTAGGCTCAGAATTCATTCGAATGATGACAATGATAGGAATTAATCCATAGTGTGTGATTGTTTTCGCCTTCTTAAATGTCCATGTGCTCCATTCTTTGACATGCTGTGATGCTGACTTCTCTTCCACACCTTTTGCTCCCTTGCCGCTGCTGCTCTTGCCTTTTATCTTTAGAGAAACCCTAGACGCTATTTTTTTGGCTGGTTTAAGAAAAGAAAACTTGGAAGCTGCTCTTGCCTTTTATCTTTAGAGAAACCCTAGACACTATTTTTTTGGCTGGTTTAAGAAAAGAAAACTTGGAAGAACCTTGTATTTATGTCTGGGTTTTTATTGTGTGACGTGTTTGGTGTTGTGTTTGGTGTTACTGCTTTTGCTCAGTTGTCTGTCACTTGCTTCTCGAAATCTGAAAATTCTAAATTGGAAACTTCTTGTAAAATCTGGTCAGGACCCCTGAATTCACTCGGAAACTATAGTACTTGAGACCTAACTGAGTCGAATTTGAAGGTATTTGAGTTAAGAGGTTCATGCTGTCAAAACAATAAATATAACATATGCTCTTTGTGCCGATGCTCGGTGTGGTTGTTAGCAGAATTCTTGGAGAAACAAAGACATGTATGAACGGCTTATGATGCTTCATATTTGGTTCAATAAAACACATCGCATTTTTGGAAAAACTAGAGGATTCAAAACTTTCGTCAGGACAGAGCTCTTGGTCTCTCAATATCATCCTTTCTGTTGCCAGTTTCGTCAAATTACTGGTAGAGTGACTTCACAACTCAATATTGTTGGGTAGGGTGGGCTCATTAACTGTTGATTTAACCTTTTTTCCAGCATGAGAAACTAAAAATTCTGTCTCTCATGATGCATCTTTTCCAAAAAACATACAGTAGGAGAGAAATGCCAGTCCAGCAGTATGAACACAAACAAAGAACCTTATTAATAAGAGGTCATCCTCCTTGATCTCTATCTTCAAGGCTTGAAGATTAATGTCATGGCAGATGGAAATGAATGACTAGCCATTCAAAATGTAAGGTAAAAAAGGAGGGGTGATTTTTTATCCACGGGCCAAGAGGCGATAGTTTACCTTGTGATGGATGTCAGAACCTCGAAGTCCACTTAATCCCAACACATGAGCTTAGTCAGTTCAAAGCCATGTAGAATCATGGGGATGCTATGGGTTTTGATGGTTGGTAGGCAATATGCCAGAAGCTGGTGGCTCGGTAAAAAAGCTAAGCGATTCTTCAAAAAACATCCTGAATAACATTAGTTGGGAGCAGGAAATGGAAGGGAATCAAGCAGCTGACCGTTACTCTACACATTGAACATAAATATGTTGAATCTAAAAGAATTCACTACCACAAATTCCCTCGAACCAAACAATACAACAGAAAACAGTCTATTAATGACCATTACGAAAATTGTGAAATTCAGAGCATCAACAAGATATAAGTCAACTGACAACATAGGAAAATAACTTATCTATACAAGGAATAATCAAATCTATCACGCAAATACTATGCAATGGGGATAGTAAACCAAGCAGAAAAGGTACATGGTAAAGCATCCAAACAAAAATGATGATACATGTAAACTATAAAGGTAGAAGCTAACTGGATAAAACAGCCAGAATCCACACAGCAGAGAACAAGCCTTCCCTAAACAAAAGCGAAGATGGATAATCACTACCAAGAACAGTTGTTTCTTCAATATTACTCATGTAATGAAATCTCAGCATCTATATAGGAAATTTAATCAGTTAGGCATCACCTCTTTCTTGATCTATTTTACATCTGTTGAATTCGCTGGTAAACTGCCTCTTGTATCATTGCATTCATCAACAAGAACCGCCATATCACAAGAGAAACATTGTTACATGTAATCAAAGTAAAATCTATCAGTGAGATCACACTCACAAATTACATAGAATATATTGCAATCTAATTGCACAAGAATTAACCCCCATTTCTACCGCTTGATATACACTATTTCAAACGAGGATTGCATGACTGCATAAGTCAAACACAGACCACAAAAGATGATGGAACAGACAAACTCAAATGGACGTGGAAGAAATGAAACTCAATTAGTATCATGTTCAAAATATATGTAATGCTACATGGCAAAGCATCTAAAACATGTTGCAGACATAAACCATATGCTAAAACTAAAGCTGGATAAAACAGAAAAATCACACTCCAGAGAGAACTAGCTTTTACAAATTAGTGAAAAAGTCAGTCAGTCACCTAAGTTTTTGATTCTTCCAGAAATCTTTTCCATGTGAAGCAAAACATATAAAAAATTCCAAGAAAACTCATGCATTCATTATAACTTATTCTTGTCTATCGCTAAGCCCCATCCACAAACATACTCCTTTCCAGATGGAACATTGGGAAAATGAAGGATAGAAACCAATCTGCGAAACTCATGTAGATGGCATAATACAAGTTGGAATCCTAGGGTCTCCATCTACCCACAGAAAAACACAAATGAAGCATGAAATTCCTGCTTTCATCAATCCAACATCAACCTATAACTCAAACAAAACTCATCAAAAGAGATCAAAGAAGTGCCTAAAAAGAGAATAAATTTTTACCCAAGACATGAATTTAAATAAATTCTCCATCACTAAACTTCCATCTTTACCTATGCACAAACACAATTTCTCAAGCAGAATCATACATCAGTCACAAAACAAATCACATAATGGAATCCAACAAAAACCAAAAAAAAACATCAAATGAACAGGCAAGACAGACAACAAGAAAAAATTCCCTCAATAACAAAGTAGTATATCACCTTTAAAAAAATCCTTAAGCATCCAGATACCATAACAACAAAAACATAAAACGGGATCTTTCAGAAACTTCAAAAAAACCCAAAAAAGAGCAAGAATTTCTCAATCATTCAGAAATCTCAACATCACCATCAGTAATCTCCTGCTGCAAATCTTTTGGATCTTTCCCATCAACAGTACACCCAACTGAAACACAAGTCCCCAAAATTTCTTTCACTGTCCCACTCAGATCCTTCGCCATCGATCTCACACTCATTACCTTAGCGATCTCAATAACATTATCAAGAGAGATGTTCCCATTATGCTTTATGTTCTTTGTCTTCTTCCTGTCTCTCTCTGGCTCCTTCAACGCCTTGATAACCAAAGCCGCGGCTGAGGGCACGACTGTGACCTTGGCCTGACGGTTCTGGACGGTGAGCTTGACGGTGACGCGGAGGCCCTTCCAGTCCTTGGCAGTTTCTTTGGCGATGTCTTCTCCGATTTTCTTCGGAGAAAGACCGAGAGGTCCGATTTTGGGAGCGAGGGAACTGGCTGCACCAACTTCGCCTCCGGTTACCCTCACGTAAACGTCGACAACCTGAGATGGGTCAAACTTCGGCGGCATTTTTGCTGCTCTGCTGCTGCTTGCTGACTGAGGGAATGGGAAGGGGGGCAAGGGTTTCACGAAATAGACGGATTATAAGATATATTGGCTGCTAGGGTTTTAGGAGAGTGAAATGTCTTTTATAGCCCAATAAGGGAGGCGTTTTTCGTGGGCTTTAACCAAGCCTTATTTGATTCCCTGTATGATAAAGGCGACCTTTACTAAAATTTATTTTTTTAATATTTTTAAATTACTTTAATATGTTAATCTTGAAAATAAATTTTAAAAATAAAAATAAATATTATTTTAATATTTTTCTAAATAAAAAAATTTAAAAAAATAAATGTTACATACTTCTAAAATCTAATAAAATGGAGTCGATCACCAATAAAAAATAAAATTCTTTGAAAACATGAGTTTACCGTGTTTTGTTTTTAACAAATATGTATTCATTATGTTCCATGATTTATTTGAAATGGTCCCTAAACTGTATTATGCTAAAATGGTCCTTGAAAGCAGATTGAGGGCAGAGGATCGAGGAGGCAGGAGAAATAATAATTTTTCATGAGTTGACTACAGTATGTTTTAAAACCGTAATTTTAAAACTTGATTAATCTGAATTGATTTCTCATTTTGTAAATTAATTGAGTTAATTTTTAAAAAAAAAAAATCAATAGATTTTTTATTGAATTTTGAGTCAACTCAGATGATTTTTGATCGGACGAAGGCAAGTTAATCTTTTCTTTTATTATTTTATTTAAACTAGATAGATCTAGGCTCTAGTTCAATTATGTCTCTAGTTGAACCGTGTTTGAAGTTCTATAACAATGTATACAACCTCTTTCCTAAGATCTATAACATGTTGAAGTCCGTGCAAGTAAGAGACAGTACACGAACTAATTTGATGCTGTAAATCCATCGGTGCTAAAGCAAATTATAAGCTAGAAGATGGAGAAAACTTTGAGATGGTTCCCTCGTTACTTTAGAATTGCATATACTCAATGAAACAAGTCGTCGTATTCTAGAGTGATGGGGCCCTTCCAAATTACAATAAACTTGTTGCAGTGTGGTGTCTTCACATAGCTCACTTGTGAGATTGAGAATTCTAATTTTAATTTATAGCTTGTTAGTTGTCTACTTCTCTACTAGCATTTTTAGAAATTATACTGTTTATAAGTTCATAACATTTTATATTTTCATATCGACACGAAAAAGAAAAAACTATCATTTATAGTATGTTTTATTTAATGATTAAAAAACCTTTATTACAACTTTGTTATAGAACTAAAGAAACCTTAGCCACCATGGCTAACATATTGCGATTTGCTCCATTCTGATAATAATCAAATGGGCTCAATAAGAGGTCACCTCCTCGATCTCTATCTTCGAGGCTCGAAGATCAAAATGAAAGATGAGGAATAAAAAGAGGGGTGATTTTTCATCCACGGGCCAAGAGGCGCAATAGATGACCTTGAGATGGTCGTCAAAAGCTCGAAGTCCACTTCAGTTCGAAGCCATGTAGAATCACGGGGATGCCATGGGTTTTGATGGTTGGTAGGCAAGATGCCAGAAAGTTGGTGGCTCAGTAAAACGCTAAGCTATTCTTCAAAAAATTTCCTGAATAACATTAGTTGGGAGCAGGAAATGGAAGGGAATCAAGCTGCTGACCGTTACTCCACACATTGAACATAAATCTGTTGAATCTAAACGAATCCACTACCACAAATCCAGCACAAATCTCTTCCCTCGAACCAAACAATAATGATATGATATAACTTCACAGTATGAAAATTGCGAGATTCGGAGCATCAACAAGAACTGAGTCAACTGACGACACAGGAATAATCAAATCTATAGGCAAATACTAGCAATGGGGGCAGTAAACCGAGCAGAAAAGGTACCTTGGTAAAGCATCCAAACAAAAATGATGATATATATAAACTGTAGAGGTAGAAGCAAACTAGATAAAACAGCGAAAATACACCCAGAAGAGAAATGGCTTTCCCTAAACAAAAGGGACGCCGGATAATCACTACCGAGAACTGGCCTTCCTAAGCGGCAAATAGACTAAACCTGACAAATAGTTGTTTCTTTATTATTACTCAAGTAATGAATTTGCAGCATATACATAGGAAATTTATTCTGATAGGCATCACCTCTTTCTTGATCTATATTACATCAGTCAAATTCACCGGTAAACTGCCTCTTGTATCATTGCATTCATCAACAAGAACCGACCATAGCACAAGAGAATTTCCTTGAAAAAAACATGTCCAATAGGCAGAGGCATTATTTACACATCAATTGCTATTTAAACACAAGTTAGTGAATATGTCGGGTTACATCTACAAGGCAGAAACAGAATTTCAGGTAATAAAAGAAAAATCTATCAGGGGGATCATACTCCCAATTACATAGAATGTACTGCAATCAATTGAACAATTTAACCCCCATATCTACAGCTTGATAAATACTATTCCATAAGAGGATAGCATGACTGCATGAGATAAACAAAGCACAGAGGATGATGGAACAGACAATGTCACATGGATTTGGAAGAAATGAAACTCTAGTATTATGATCAAGCTAGACATAAAGCTACGAGGCAAAGAATCTAAAAACAGTTGAGACATAAGCTGTAAGTTAAAACTAAAACTGGATGCAACAGAAAATTCAAACTCCAGAGAGAATCAGCTTTCACAAATTGGTGAAAAAGTCAGTCAATCGCACAACTTCTCTATTCCTCCAGAAATATTTTCCCTATGAACCAAAACAGCTAAACAATTCCAAGCAAACTCTTGCATTCCTGATAACTTATTCTTGTCTATCGCTAAGCTGCATCTACAAACATTTACCACCGGAAGATTGGAAAATGAAGGATAGAAACCTATCTGAAAAGCTCATGTAGATAGGATAATACAAGTTCTATCTATCAAGTAAAAAAAACAAATGATGCGTAAAATTCTACTTTTCATCCATTCGTCCTCGTCCTATAACTCGAACAAAACTCATCAAAAGAGATCAAAGAAGTGCCTAAAATATGAATAATTTTTATCCCAAGACATAAATTAAATAAATTCTCCATCACCAGGCTTCCATTTTTACCTAGCCACAAGCACATAACTCTTCAAGTAGAATCATACACCCAGCACAAACAAATCAGATAACCAAATTCAATAAACTAAAAACAAAACAGAAACACAAAAAAAAACAAATGACCAAACAAAACAGTAAACAAAACTAGCAAAAATACCCTAGATAATAAAGTAGTAAATAACCTTAGAAAACATCCTTAAGCATCCAGATTCGATAAAATTAGACAAAAACATAAAATGAGATCTTTCGGAAACTTTAAAAAAACCCAAAAGAGCAACAATTTCTCAATCATTCAGAAATCTCAACATCACCATCAGTAATCTCCTGCTGCAAATCTTTTGGATCTTTCCCATCAACAGTACACCCAACAGAAACACAAGTCCCCAAAATTTCCTTCACTGTCCCACTCAGATCTTTAGCCATCGATCTCACACTCATAACCTTAGCGATCTCAATAACATCATCAAGAGAGATGTTCCCATTATGCTTTATGTTCTTTGTCTTCTTCCTGTCTCTCTCTGGCTCCTTCAACGCCTTGATAACCAAAGCCGCGGCTGAGGGCACGACGGTGACCTTGGCCTGACGGTTCTGGACGGTGAGCTTGACGGTGACTCGGAGGCCCTTCCAGTCCTTGGCAGTTTCTTTGGCGATGTCTTCTCCGATTTTCTTGGGAGAAAGTCCAAGAGGACCGATCTTGGGAGCAAGGGAACTGGCTGCACCGACTTCGCCGCCGGTCACCCTCACGTAAACGTCGACCACCTGAGATGGGTCAAACTTCGGCGGCATTTTTGCTTCTCTGTGATGCTTGCTGGCGGATGGAAAGGGAGGGAGATCAAAGGTTTCACGAAATAGACGGTTTATATAGATATAGTGGCGGCTAGGGTTTTGGGAGAGTGAAATACCGTTTCTAGCCCTAAAAATGGGCTTTTTCTTGGACTTTGGTCGGACTAAAAGGAAACAAGCTGTTGGATTTTTATTTTTTTGAGTTTGTTTAGGGGTGTTTAAAATAATTAATACTGTGAAAATTAATAAAATTAACTAAAAAAATTAAATTAAAATGAAAAACTGATTAAATTGTTTTTTAAAATCATAAATTTTAACAGGTATATTTAGTTTTAGTTTTAAACTAGAAATCAATACAAACCAAACTAAACTTATAAAAATATTTAAGATTTAAATAGTTAAAATGTAACCTGACACAAAATAACTTTATCTCCTTTTACAAAAAGTCATTTCATTATCTAGATAAATTCTCAATCTTTCTCTTGATTAATTTACATTCTTTCTTTTCTAGTTTCCCAATCTTCTTTTTTGGTGGGTTGTTGAATAAACTTACAATGAAAAGATTATATTTTTGAATGTCACGTACATATCCAAATAAAATTAATGTATAGTGCATTCTAGGGTTTGGCCTAGCGATGGAAGGGGCTTGTCTTCTTCCACTGCACCTGGGTTCGAGCCCTGGCGTGCACGCCTGTCACCCCTACGGTGCCTTACATGCCTAATGGGTTTGCAGGGTATTCAGTGGGCTATGAGGATTAGTCGTGGTGCGCGTAAACTGACCTGAACACCCCACGTAAATAAAAAAAAAATTGATGTATAGTGATCCCCATCTTTGTCTCTTGTATCTTCTTTTTTATTTTTATCTTTCCTCCCTTTTTATTCTTAACTTAATCTTAGACTTAGCTACTTTGAGTTCTTGGTCAAGACGACTATTTCTTTCACTCTTGCAACTTGAGGCTCTCCTTTCTAAAGCTGTGAAAGGTGCCCCCAGAACAAAGCTCCACCTTTCATTACCCTCTTTAATGAAAGACCCTCACCCCGCTTCTTATTATTTATGGGTCGGGACTTGAGGGTTTTTTTCCCCTCGATTTCAAGAATATTCCAACCAATCTTTCTTGTGGTAAGTATTCATTATAATGATTGAGATTGATGTGATCAATGGCAGTGGAAACCATGAAGGAGCCGTTTTGGCCGAGATTATGAAAATTTTAAAGCCCGATTTAATGTAAACCAATTTAAAAAAATTAAAAAAAACCCTCATATATAATAGGATTAAGTTTCTAGTTTTTTTCCAAAAAATCAGATTTAACTAAACCAGCCCGGTTTGGTTTGAATCAATTTCTGGTCCAATTCAATTAATATTTCACAAAATTAATGTTTTTTGATTCGGTTGGTTTTTTAAATTTAAATCAAACCGCATAGTTTAAACCAAATGAACCAAATCATGAACACTCCTAATATATATAGATTAAAACAACATGAGTCAATTATGATTAATTTACTAAATTTATAATTCAAATTATTAGATAAAAATATTGAAATAAATTATGAATTTTAATTTTTTATTAATTTAATATTAAATAAAAAAATTAAAAAAAATCAAGTCAACCAAGTTATTCCATAACTTCATAAAATCCCTAATAAAATTAATATTAAAAAAATATAGTTAAAATAAAAAATAATAATTAAAAACATGAAAAAACCCTCCTCCTTTAGTGTTTTTTATTAATTAAAGCAAGATGACTCGATTTTTCTTTTGATCATGAGATGACTTGATCTTAGCACTGCATTAGGTATATATTAGGTAACAAAAGGTTGGCCTCTCATTTGTCTCCAAAGATCCATATTAAAATAATATGATGTGTGTGTATGTATATATGTATCAAGTGTTTTAGGAACACATAAAAGGAATCATTCATGCCACCCCATGATTAATTCTATATCGCATATATGTAAGCATGTGTAAGGAAAAATCCACACGTTTCATATATTCCAAAAATTCATAAGGAATTTATAGCAGTTTCTCCAAGAAGCTCAAAAGGAGAAGAAAATGGAGGCGAGGATGATTAGGTCTCTCTTGGTAGTTTTTGCGGTGGTTGGGATGAGCACTCTGCTGTAGGCTGCTCTATCTTGGATTGCTACCCAACTTGCTTCCTTCCTTCCATGTGCCCTCTCCCACCAAAAATCTGCTCTCGATCGGCTGTGCTGCTAAATGTTTAAAAGATTGCAGTTATTTCTGCAACCTTGGTTGTTCTTACGCTTCATGTGCTCATCTTAATTAGCACCACGGATAACCCTCGCACGCAAGAACTCTCTCTCTCTCTCTCTCTCTTTCCATGACAATATTAATTTCTACTCTTGACTTTAAATTCAAAATCAAAGTTTAGTGAGACGTAAATCTTCTACATCTTCTTAATTATTTGAAAAGGAAAAAACATTATAATGTTAAATCCAAAAAATAGGGTTTATGTGCATATATGTGTATATATATATGTATGTATGTATGTATATGCATGGTGTTAACATTGTTGTTTGTGCTTCGCAGGTGAAAAGGAAGTGGAAAAAGCGACTCCAATATTTTTTTTTTAAATCGAAACAAAGTAGTTTTGGGTCTTTTGACTACTTTTTTTCCCTTCAAAGCAACAGTCAATAAATTGATGACCGATTTTAAGCTAATAATATCTGGATTGATCAGGTTAGCCTGATTTTTAACCAGATAAACCAATTTTTTTTCTTCAAACCGGATCAATTCACAACCGGATGTATCCTCCAAGCAATCCAGATTTTAGAACAATGCTAAAAACTCTTCCAAATGTTATTCATGTCATGATCTCTAGAATATCTTTGCTTTGAGAAATGGCACGATGATTGGATTGAAGAGATGAATTTGATATCAAAGCATAGAACAGGGCTCGAAAACCCAAAGATAAAACCCAAATTGAGGGAGTTCCAACAAGCAAGCCTATTCTTACAAGAAAAAAATACCAAGATGGCCTAACCCACGCAATACATGGATCTAACGACCTAAACCCCTCCTCTGCGTTCTCTCTGTGGTTGTTCGGTGCCTGAAAAACCCTTTACCCATCAAGAATCAAAGTAAACCAAGAACCCTCCATTCTCTCAAGCTTTGAAGCCGAAAGAGAATTATCAGCAAAAACATTAAAGATAAAGAGAGATACAAGAATCTCAAGAAAGAGCAGAGTATACTCTTGTTGCAAGGAAACCCAGTTATGGTCTCCCAACTGGTTGTCCAATCTGCTTGCCTCTATTCATCTACCTCAAATTTTCCAACTTTCCATTCCAATTGGTTTTCAACAACATTTCCCTGATTCAGGTATTCTTTTTTGGGCTCTTTTTTTCATTTAATGTTATTCATGTTTGTAAGTTGTTCTGGGTTTCTGCTTTTTTTTTTGTTGCTGCTAGTTTACCTTGTGTTTGTTTCTTTGTTTCCATTTTGTTGAAGTTTTCTTCTTTTATGTGTTGATAGGTCTGAATCACTAAGAAAACATACCTCATTTCTTTAGCAGAGTTGTTTTCACCGAATGAATGTGAATTTGATCATGTTAAGATGGGCTGTGATCATTTTGCAGTTTAACTGAGTTCTACGCTTTCGTTTAACTGAGTTTTTTTGGATATATGAAAGTTGGTATTTTGTTGTTCAGTGGGAATTTTAGTGTGTTCTGGGACTCGGTGTATGGCGAGGATTCGGAATAAATGAGGCTAACATATTGTCTTCAAGAAGGCCATGGTCATAAATAATAGGGAAGGAGTTAGTAATTAGCATTCAAGATTGGATCCGCATGACCAGGACTTTTTTTGTTGGATATTGGTTTTTTGATTGACAAGAAATGGCAGCTGGTTTTTAATGTGTGTGCATGCTTTGCTCATGTTGTCATTTATGTTTGTTTTCTCAAATATATAACGCAAATATCAAAATTGTCTTCAAAACACTTATCCGACTTTCTGTTGTAAATCAAATTCCATGTATTGAATCAGGTACTTATGTGGCCTACAATGACGAGAATGGTGGGGTAATCAAAAGTTTAAAGGAAGATGGTATTGTTGATTTGGACACTGACTTCAGCTCGCTCCCAGAATGAATATCAATGAGAGCGATGGTTAGCACCTGGCTTGCAGATGCAATCATGTATGAACTCTGGGTGGGGTCTGATGGAACCTCTGCCCGAACAATTTATTACTCTGGCCTCCCTTGGTTGATAGGAAAGGCTTTATTAATGAAACAGGTGCACGTTGTTAAGCAGCGACTTGGGATAACTAAAGAAAATGCTGAACGAAGGGAAGCAGAGGTTACACCTCTATCGTTTATGATATTTTTCTGCAACTTGTTGATATCAAATCTGCGCACATACACTAGTGCTAGAAAGCATACACCTGTGGAATGATTTTACCCGTTTATATATTGCTTCATTTTCTGTTAATTTTCCTTGACCATGGCCTTGCAATTTTTTTATTTTAATTTATGGATAGATCTACAGGAGAGTGAAAATTGCGTATGGAGCTTTGGATAGATTTAGACAGTTTCCAATCCCAGATATTTCTAAGCATACATGCTGTTCATCTTTGGTTAGCTAGCCAACTAATACATCACAAAGAAATATGTTAGCAGGAGCAGCAATTGCTCTACGCTACCTTGGTCATTTAGGTTATAACATGTAATTACATCACTGATGCTAGCAATTTTAGCCACCGGGATATCCTAAATTATGTTCTAGGCCTGCTAGAACTCTGGAGCACTTGGCAATGGCATTCTCCCATTACTTAACATATTCTGCATATCCCTCTGCAGAACCAATAGCAAATTCAGTAAGCGAGCTGTTTGCAACTGACATTCCTGCACAAAGTACCTTTATGGGAATTTCAGCCATTTTCTCTGTAGTCATTACATCCTCTACTTCATCAACCTCCACCATTTCCAAACTTCTGCCTCATTCAACTGACAACCCTGCTCCAAATCTCTTTGAACGGACTGGGACCCTGTGTGGATCGCCTCTTAGCTGCTGTGCATAGATAAAACCCATTCCCGCAGCAAAAATAAATACATTGAAATTCTATGCTATAATCATGGCCTTGAAAACTTGGGATGCTCAGAATGCATCATTCAAAAAGTTATGCAGAAGATTTGATATGTACCCTGACTTCTTGGTAGAGTTTCTTCTCCCGGGCATATAATCTGTCAAATGTTGATTGGTGACTACATGAGAACATGCAAGAAATCAAATTGGTGTTGCAAGAAAAAACCTTTTTTTTAATCAAAACGATGATGGTAACTATCTATGCAATGCCTGTTGTGTCCGAAGACAGTACAGGACAAGACCTACCTCTTTTCTACCCCCCTACCACCTCCCTCTTTCCAACCTCAACTTTCAAACCCAAAAAGAACATCATCAAACCCTAACTGAAAAGCTTTTATCTCTGATAAAACAATGCAAATGGAAATATATGAAATTTGTAAATACGTTTCAAGTTAATATGATTTTTTTTTGTTCAAGTATCACTTCATATGTGTGCACAGAATGGAGCTTCCAATGAAGCAATTGTGCTATTCAATGGAATGAGAGAGGCAGGTCCTAATCCAAATAAAGTCACAATGATTGAAGTATTGTCTGCATGTTCCACAATAGGGGCCCTTGATTTGGGGAAATGGGTTGAGACACATGCATCAGAAAGAGGTTTACAGCAGGATGTCTATGTTGCGAGTGAATTAATTGATATGTATGCAGAATATGGGAGCTCGGATGATGCACTCAAGAGTTTTTGAGAGTATGCCTCATAAAAATGAGGTCTCATGGAATGCCATGATTTCTGCTTTTGCTTTCCATGGGAGGCCCTGGAAGAATTATCATTATTCAGTCGCATGTCAAAGGATAATGGCACTGTTCAGCCTAATGACATCACTTTCATAAGAGTCCTTTCTGCATGTGTGCATGCCGGATTGGTTGATGAGGGCCGCCAATTGTTTGAATCAATGAAATTGTCATTTGGATTGGTCCCAAAAGTCAAGTATATTCTTGCATGGTTGATCTTTGTGCGCGTGCAGGACTTCTAGACGAAGCTTGGGACTTAATCAAGAAGATGCCAGGAAAACTAGATGAAATTGTGTTGGGGTCATTGCTTGGTGTCTGTCAGGGGCGTAGAAATGCAGATGTTGGTGAAAGGGTCATTCAATTGTTTCCAGAGATGCAATTATCTTATCTAAGATACATGAAAATATGAGAAGGTGGGATGATTCTGCAAAGATGAGGCAGTGTGGTGTCTCTAAAACCCCTGGCTGTAGTTGGATTGACGTTAGAGCTGGTGCTCATGAATTTCATGCTGGTGGCAGCTTATATCATCATTCGGAGAACATATACCAATTGCTGAATGAGGAGATGAAGAGAGAAGGTTACATTCCAAAAATCGGTTGCATATAGAGGTGGAAAAGTTGAAAACTTGGTGGCCTCTTTCAGCCATTGACAGTGCATTCGGAGGGATTATATCTTCTGGTTGATGACTACAGCCAAAATGTTGAATGGTAAGTTGTGTTCTTAAGAGCTTAAGCAAGGACCTCTATTTTGCAACTATACAAATGTAGTATTCTATGGTGATTCATCCTTTAGGGTGTGGGGTTCATTCTTTGTTAAAGAAGAGGAAAGTGTTTTCCGGTGCTAAAAAGAGGAAAACACTTTCCTTTTGGAAAAAGGGTTGTGTTTTCCATGTTTGAAACCACTTTCTTGGAAAGTGTTTTCTCATAGTTTATCAGACATAGGAAAGTTGTTCCAGGAAAGTGGTTTTCATGAAACAAGTAAGGCCAGTTTAGTTTTTTAATGCTCCCTTCTTTGCTTTCTTAACATTCTCCTTGTTGTGGCAATTGCAGCTGGAAATATGATAAAGCTAAAGGACATGCTAGGAAGAGAAGAAATGCATTTTGATTTGTCAGTGTTTTAAGCAAGTCGAAGTGGAGGTAATTAAAGATTCTAACAAGAGACTTAACTTTATTTTCATGTATTCTTTCACTTGATATTTGTCCATGTCTAATTGGATCTATTATTCTTGCAATTCTCATTTTCTAGTTTTTTTTAGAGGAAGCTTAATTTTTTTCTTTTTACCTCCAGGTGAAAGCTAAGGTTTTCTAGTTTTCTGTACATCACTTTTGGAACATCCGATACCTAGTCTAAACGTAATCAAATGACTTTAATCAAGCATTGCAGCATATGCTGGACATTTGAGATTAGAGTATTCAGAAGTGGAGATGAATTGTTATGTGGAATCTCGAGACTGCTTTGATTCATTAATTTGCTCAGTACCGGGTGGTCATCCATTTCAAGTGGCCAGGGAGTGCCATATGGGCAAGGGTCAGCCCTGAAGGGATTCGTTCTCGACATTACCCTTTGATATTAGCTGGGAAACTCAATCTAAGACAGCTCAATACTCTCAGTTACTGAAGTTGTAGATCAAGCAAATTATCTAAAGCGCTCACAAGCTTGTATGCAATCAGTGAAATAAACTTGAATTGATATTTGTGTTGGAATGTATTCCCTTTATTATTAAATATTTTTAGATATTTGTGTTGTAAATTTGAATTGATCATCCATAAAAATCAAGTAATAATGTAATATACAAGGGAGGTAAAAACTCATGGAATTTAAAAGCCTCTGCTGTATAAAAACCCTCGAAACTGAATGAAATTGTATAAATTAATACAACATAAGCATGCATTTAAACTTGTTTAAATTTTAAAACTAGAATACACAACAATGCACCAAGCTTGGTACCATCAAGGCCATGAAAACCTAAACTTGTATAAAATAGGAAGATTTTCCACTAAAAAATAATAGCCTAAACTTGTATAAAATAGGAAGATTTTCCACTAAAAAATAATAGCAATTGTTGATACTTACCTCAATAAAGTGAAACCAAGCTTGTCGCCAATATGGATTTATGTATAGAATTGCACTGATTACCAGCAGCACCTTGATATATACAACCCAAAAGGTCACATAGAAAACCTCCATATCCATGTAGCCATCATTATCTTCATTGTTCGTTGAAGTTGGCGTTGGTGATGGTGGCACAGTCGCATCACATATTTTGGGTAGTGGTTCTCCACAAAGAAAAGGGTTGTCCTTGTAGCACCTCTCATCAAACGTGGCAAACTGTGCAACTCTTGCAGGAGTCTTACCAGACAAATTATTGTGAGCCACACTAAACACTTCTAGAAAAAATAGTTCAGTAAGTCGAGATGAGATTTCTCCATCCAATTTATTGTAGGAAAGATCCAAGCTCTCTATTTCCTTTAAGTTTGAAAATGTTGGTGGAATTGGTCCAGTCAAACTGTTGTGTGAAAGGTTCAACGCCTTGATCTTGTTGAGGTTTCCAATTTCAGGAGGAATTTCTCCTGTGAAATTGTTGCATGAGAAATCAATTCCTGTTAAGTACTGGATAATGCTTCCTCTATAAGAAAGGGATACATTCTTCATTGTAAACTCAAAAGATTGGTGTGATGAGGATTCATAATTATAAGAATTGTATTGTAAAGGGAAAGGATGGGTAGATATAATCCAGAAGAGGATGTTACCAGAAAGGTAGTTGTGAGAAAGATCAATCAAGGTTAATTGATCCAACCTGGATAATTGAATTGGGATTTCACCTTCAAGATTATTATAACTCAAGAGTAGAAATCTCAAGTTATATAATCTGTCAATCCATTTTAGAATTCTACCAGTTAAATCATTATGGGAAAGATCTAATGCGAGTATCTCAGAGGAGTTATAAAATGCCATTGCGATCGGCCCTTGCAACTTATTTCTAGACAAATAAACATATCTTAAATTTGAAGAAGTGTCGAATCTAGGTGGTAAACGACCAGAGAAATTGTTCCCTGATAAGTCCAAGAATTCAAGAGAAGACATATTCCATATCCATCCAGGGATTTGCCCTTGCAAACCGTTGTTTGACAAGTCGAACGCTTGCAAGAAGCTAATGTTACCTAATGAGAAAGGAATGCTTCCATTAAAACCATTGTCAGACATGTATAAAACTTTTAACCCTGGCAAACGAGCTCCGATTTCTGAAGGGATTTGGCCTTGGAAGTGATTCATGGATATACTTAGGAATGACAAATTCACATGAGAATTCTTTGGCAACAAGAATGGACCCAAAAGAGAACAATTTTCTAAATAAAGTTCTTGTAGGTATGTGTTGTTCTCAATCAACCAATTTGGGAAGTCTTTTTTTATTTGGATGTTTGTAAGATCCAAAAATTGCAGGTTTACTTGGTGGTAAAGGAACTTGGGAAATGCTCCTACACTTTGTCCACGACTGCTCAAATAAAGGGACTCTAACTGGAACTTTGGGTTTAGATTATGATCATCTTCTTTTGCATATATTTCATTACCCGATCCATAAAAATACTTGAGTTTTGAAAGGTTGTATAATGGGCTCAATGACATAGGGATCTTCAAGTGATTGGAAGAAAGATCTAGTCGTTGAAGGGAAGTCAAATTTGTGAGACATGGAGGCAAGAATCCACTGAGATCATTGTCGTCTATATATAGCACTTGGAGATGATTTAAGTCACATAAGCCTGATCATGTTATAATTTAAAAAAAATTAGAACTCCGAGTGTCTATTGAAAAATATATAACCTATAAAAAAAGAAAGAGTAAAAGCCATCAACCTTACCAATGGTTTGAAAAATGCTATCGTTGAGAATATTATAGCTCAAATCCAAGTATTTCAAGTTCTTAAGATGAAGAAAGCCTACCACAATCAAAAAATTATATGAATGTAGAAACAATTAAATTATAAAGGAAATGAAAGAGTTAGAGAGAGGGTAGGAGTCATCAACCTTACCTTGGGCTATAGGTAATTGGTTGCTATTTAGATTGCAATTCCACAACTTTAAAGTTTTGAGAGAGGTTATTGTTCTGATGGTTTGTAAGATGTTGTTACTGAGAGTATTGGAACTTAAATCTAAAAGTTCCAAGTTCTTGGGATTCAAGAAGCCTACCACAATCAAGAAATTATATTAACATAGAAGCAATTAAAATTCTAAAAGAAATGAAAAAGTTAGCAAAAAGCAGCTTATAGAATGAATAATAAGTATCTTAATTGAGTTCATTTCTAAATTTAAATTTTAATTCTCTTTTAATGGTCATTTTATTCTAGTAAGCAAATTGCTAATAAGTTGCTAGTTCCGGTGGTGGGCATCACGTGGTTCTAGTCAATTATTGGTTGGGAAGTGTATTTTTTATGTTTTTTTGAGTTTTTTATTTATTTAATTGACTCATAATTAGTTTCTATTTTTTTTTTAATTTTCCAGATTAATATTAAAAAAGAAAGGCTATACAAATAAAATAAAAGTTCAAGTTTAAAATATTATAATTTAATCCACCTATATCACACTGTTATTTTTTCCATAATTCTTTTTTTAGAAAAAGCCATATTTTGTTGAAATGTAAGGAAACTATAAGTGAAAATATCAAAACTGATATTCTTAATTCCATATATATTTTTTTTTAAGAAAATGCTTTATTGGCAAGATGTTTCTTTGGTAGAATTCAAGATGGTCTTAATTCCGGTCAATTAAATATTCTATCAGCTAAGAAAAATGGGTTAAATATTCTTTATCTACATTAAATTGATATTCTTTAGAGAAAATAAATTTTTTCACGACATTAATGAGTGTTATTAACATTCTTCCATAATTCTTTCTCTTTCTATAGATTGATACGACTTGGATCGTTCTCTCTCTCTATATTGCTTTTTATATGTCATAGTAAATTTAGAAAATAATATTCTTTATTTTATAATTTCATATTTTGTAATCTATCATTTTCAAGATATTTAAAACACTCAAGTTGTCTTTTTTATGGTTTTGAAAATAATAATATATTATAATATCCATCTATCAGTGTAAATTAAAAGATAAAAAAAGTCCACGTGTATATAAACAAAGTCTCCCGTGATTTCTTTGTTCAACTCTCCTAAGAGGTTATTAAATACAATAATTCTTTACTAATGAATTATGGCTCAAAAATGAGAAGGGAAGTGTAGAAATTGTAGAGTGGATTTCTGATACGTCTGACAATAAGAAAAAAAAAACGTAATTCTTAATTTATTCTTCTCCTAAAAATAGCACTTTCAATGTAAAGAAGTTACTTTTTCATTAAAGAAATTATCGTTTTTGTGTGTTTACATTACACTGAAATGGTGCTAAGAGAGGACCAAAATTGAATTGAAATATTGTTAATATTAAATGGATAGTAGACTTTTAGAATAATAAAGTCTACTATCCATTTAATATTGCTAAGAGAGGACCAAATATTGCTAAGAGAGGACCAAAATTGCTAAGAGAGGACCAAAATTGAATTGAAATATTGTTAATTAAGAGAAACATTATAATATATTAATGTTACAAATAATTTAAAAAAAAATATTTTATTTTAATACATAACTCATAATATCTGAATTCATTCATTTAACAGTTATCTTCAATATACATAATCTCGTTGTTTCCTTTTATAATACTTTTAATCTGAATATCTTTTAGGAAAAAATGCATGATGGAAATGTTCTCTCGGACCCACCTCATGGAAAAAATACATGATGGCACCATCCAACGGACCCATCTCGTGGAAAAAAAGAAGCAGGACGGCAGTGTCCTCTTCATCACATTTGTTTTCATTTTGTTATTATTTTGTTTTTATGTTTTAAAATAATTTTTACAAAAATTAAATTTAATGAAATTTTTTTAATTAATATTTTTTAAATATTTTTAGATTATTTTAATCTATTGAAAGAAAAAATAATTTTTTTAAAATAATAATAAAATATTATTTTAATACATTTTCAAATAAAAAAATACTTTAAAAACCAATACCAACCACACTTTCAAACACCACCCATGTATTGCTCTCATTGATTTTTTTTTCCTTGTCAAGACTTTACTGTTCATCCCTTTTATATTATTGTAGATGAACCATTTAAAAAATTATGATTTTTTAATTTCTTCCTCTATTTATTTTTGACAATTTAGTTCTAATTAAACTTCAATTGATTTTGATTTTTTATAAAAAATAGAATTGAAAAAAAAGACTGAAATAAAAAAGACACAAAATATAAGTGTATTTTTTAATTTTAAAAATCACGCAAATCATATAATTTCAATAACTCAATATAATCCTTGGTTGATTTTCTGCCTAAAAGAACCATAAGTTTTTTTTTTTTGTTATAACACTACCGATCACTTCTTTAAATATTAGTTATTGTTGATGAATGAGAATTTAAGAGGATAGAATTTTAGGATTTCTAGAAGAATTAATTCTCTTAAATTTTGTCATATTCTGTTTTTTATATTTATTAACTTGGCTTTTCTTTCTTACTTTTTAATATTTTTGGATGAGAATGAAATATTTTATATAAACTTTAAAAACAAGTCTAAGATTTATTCATATATATTTTGTGGTAATCTTTACTTATATAAATGGATGAAGCATGAAAATTATGCATGGTTCTTTCTTTTTATAATGCTTTTAATCTGAATATCTTTGAGGAAAAAAATGCATGAGGGAAAAAATGCTTATAAAATCAAATGTTACTTGTTGATAAGTTTGTGTTGGAAAAAATGTACTTTGTATTTTAGAAAAAACAAAAACTGATTATCATGACAAGAAGTATTTTAGAAATGTTATTAGATATTGGTGGTTTATGTTATCAATGATACTATTTGATTTTATAAATGATGTGAGAAAATAAAAGTTTATATACTAAAATCATGCCTTATTTTATCAAAATTAAGGCATGATTTTCCACAAGTTATTTCAATAAAGAAAGTAGCAAGTCTTCTATATCCTTTTATTTATGTTTTTCCATTAAAGACTAACATCAACCTCATTAAATTTGATTTGGCATGAAAGGTTGGTAAAAACTAAGTGAGAGTTTATTCGTTAAACTTGAATGATCACATCAGTTAACTCGGAAATAATTCAATTTAGTCGAAACATAATTTTACTTTTTTAACTTCTTTTAAAAAACAATTTCTTGTAATGATACAATTTTAAATTAACACCAGTGAACATAAAATAACCTGCACAACCATAGATTACTCATGTCTAACCATAGATTATTGTATTTTCTTTATAGTTTTGATGAACATGACATTAATTTAATTCATAACTTTAGTTTTGATGAACATGACATTCTTGTGAAAAATGCCATGCGCGTGTGAGTGGGAGAAACGTGTTTGTTCTATTTTCCTCACTTCGACTATAGTTTTACCTAACATTATTATTGTCACAAAGTGGGCATATTTCTTCTGTTATCTTTCAAATTTTGAATTGTAATTGGCGGTTGCATTCTAATGCTAGAGATTTATTTTTTATGCTTAAGCATTTAATTCCTTTTTATACACTAAATGGAGATTAAAGCATATTACCCCTTCTCAAGCTTATGCTTCTGGGGCAATGGTCTCATGGATCCGTCTCGTAGAAAAAAACAAAAAACACTTGGTAGCAATGGTCTCAAGGACCATCCCATTGGTCTATATTGTTATAACCCAATTTTGGATTCACTAAGATTTTCTTGAATGTTATTTTATTTTATTATTCATAACAAAAATAAAAAAATATAAATAAAAAAAAAGTTTAAAATATATTTTCTCAAGTTAACCTCATCTTTTGATCAAAATCAAGTCCACCAGGTCAATACAGGTTAAACGATGTTGACCATGATAAAAAAAAAAAGAGTTTCGAGCCGTTTTTAATCAAAACTATCATTTTTTATCAAAACCGAGTCCACCAGGTCAATACAGATCCCACCATGTAGACCGTGATAAAATTGAGTTTCGGGCCATTTCAGGTCAAAACTGTCATTTTTTGTCAAAACCGAGTTCACTGGGTCAATACAGGTCCCACCATGTCGACCGCAATGAAAAATAAGTTTCGGGCCGGTTCAGGTCAAAACCAAGTCCACCGGGTCAATACGGGTTCCACCATATCAACCAGGATAAAAAATGAGTTTCAGGCTATTTTTAGTCAAAACTGTTATTTTTTATCAAAAAAACCCGATCCACTGAGTTGATACCTATATAAAGATTCTTTTTGTAATTAAAATTGATTTTTAGCGGTTGAAAAGCTTTTTATAATATTGATTTGAATTTTTAATTTTACCCCTATAAATAAATATTATTATTATATATAATAAAATAAAAAAATAATATAATTTTTATCACGGTAGTCGGAGGATTTCTGCCGATAGTAGGCGGTGCAGTTATACATTAAAAATTTTACACAATCCGTGATTACTTGCCTGTGATTCCATAAATAGCCCATGAAACCAAGCCAATGAGAGAGGAAAAAAAGAAAAGAAAAGAAGAATAATCTGAATCGAGAGCTTACTATTTATGCTACTATTTGTCTGTTCATTTTATTTCTTACTTTTTCTTCACACGAGTAAGATATTGATTTAAAAAAAATAATTTGAAAAACATTTAAAATATTAAATCAAGATCTAATAGTATTTAAATCTGAACCTTTGATTTTTAGGATACAATAGGCTTTACCACACCAGATTAAAATCCAAATCCATCTCAGCTTTTAAAATAAATTTTCCTTTGACCTTGTTACGCCATGTCATCAGGTGTATCAAACAGGTATATTTTGACAAATCAGATCATAGCCCCATGAAAAAAATATGACTAGAAAAAAAATACAAATAAAAATGATAGTATATTAATCTTAGGTCCACTGTCCATTAATTAATTAGTCGGTGGTTGTATTCTAACACACTAAATTGAGATTTATTTTTTGAAATTAAAACATATTATGCCTTCTAAACCTTACGGGGTAATATGACCTCACAGACTCATCTTATTCCGTAAAAAAAACTCTTGATATCAATAGTCTCACGGACCCATCTCACATTGCACATTGCTATCCATCTTATTTCTTTAATTGTGGATTCAATCAATGTTATCAAAATCAAGTTCAACATAAAATTATCTTTAATATTACCATACAAAAAAATAAAAAAATAATTTTAAATAAAAAAATCAAAATTTATTCTATTTTTATTTGGAACGCAGCACCAACCAGTTATTAAAATCTAGTTTAGCTAGAGAGGATGTGATTAAATTAATTATTTCGCTATATGTGGTCGATTACATTCTTGTCCACCACTTTGATTATTCTTCACTTTCTTCACTCTTTCTATGATTCAAAAGTTATTTATTCAAAAAAAAAATTAATTGTGGATTAATGGTATGACAGTTGGAGCTATTTTTTTTGTGGTTAAATTAATTATTTCAATAAATATGTGGGGGGAAATAAAATTAATTACTGCTAGAGAGGCACTGGAGCAATTGATATTTTGCAAAGGCATGGAATTCGATGCCAAGGGAATGTAAGATAGTTGTTAATTAGACTGCTGGCGTCAACATGACAAAGCAATTAATTATAGTGAAAATGAAACAGTTAACAACGACAAGCTTAATTCAAGTTTGACTCGAAAGTTCTCAGAAACTTTACTATTTTTCGCAATGCATGAATAATGGAAATTCAGAAACTCTCCTTGCTGCAGGAAATAGCCCTTGTAGTTGTTGAATTTGAATCCACTGTAAAAAATCACCCTGTTGAATTTGAATCCATGAAAATAATTCTGAATTTTCACTATAATTTTCATTACAGTGAAAATGAAAGGAGGGTTGCCTCATCTTACTGATAGTTGAAGGTGGATAACAATAATTTTTTAAAATCTTTTTATTTAAAAATATATTAAAATAATAGTTAAGAGTTGTATCCTATCTCTTAAGCCTTCAAGATTCAAAATACATAGCAATTTACGTGAACATTGATGAAAAATAAATATAACCAGAAAACAAATACAAAAAAAAAATAGTTGAGAAAGAGAGTATCTAATTCTAGTAAAGCATTTAAATTTCAATTGAAAGATGCGTCATATATTAATCTAAAGTTCATTTTCCATTAGCTAATCGGCAGTTGCATTCTAAAGCTTGAGATTTATTTTTTGTGCTTAAGCATTTAATTCTTTTTTATACACTAAATTGAAATTAGAGCATATTACCCCTAATATTATTTTGAAAATTCTATTTGCACGGTAGGCGAGCCGATTCAAAAAGGGAGTGCTACCTCATCTTAATGGTATCTAAAGTTGGGTGGAATTATTTTTGAAAGTTTTTTTATCTAAAATTATATTAAATTAATATTTTTATCTTAAAAATAGTTTAAAATCAGCGTATCAAAAAATTTAAAAATAAAAATAAAAAAATCAAGGGCACATATGAGAAATGTCTAACAAGGAATAGAGATATTTGAATAATGGCAGAAAATAAATCAAATCAAACCACGACCCTGGAATTAGAAATCAAAAGATGGACTAAATTTGTCTCTATAGCAAGCTATCTTGGTCGTGGGGCAAAAACATGATGGAGAGATAATTATTGATTTATTACAATAATTATTTATTCTGGAGGAAAACTCAAACTTAATTTTATTTGATTAAATTCACACCATCAAAGAAAAAAATTTTAATTGATAGAATAAAAATAACATTGCATACTACTATAAAAAGATATACTAAAATATAGGGCACTTAAATAGCTCATAATGTTCATGTTCATGTATCTCTTATCTTATCTTCTAGGCAAGAGAAATCAATAAAAATAGATGATGTTATTCTGTAAATGGACATGGATAATATTATCATTCCCATACTTGTTTATAAAAATAATTTCTATTAAACCACATTAATATGTTTAAATTAAAGTATACTAGCCCTTCTTAATTAAGGAACACAAATTAAACAAGCTTGCAAATTACCCATCTCGTGGAAAAAACGCATGATGGTTGGAAATGGTCTCACGGCCTCACCTCCAGGAAAAATGCATGATGGCAACGGTCTGAGGGACCAATGCGCAGATGGAGATGGACTCACGAACTTACAAATGCATGATGGTGAGTGTCTGTCTAAGGAAAAATACTTATTTCGTGTACTCTTGAGATTGGAGGATTGCCACCATATATTTTCGCTGTTGGAGAAATACAGCAGTTTAGGGAACTTTTTTAAATATATTATTCACATCCAAGTTAATACATTCACAAATTAATATAATAGGTTTTAATACCTACTTTTAATATATATAAAATGAAAGATATTAAGATTTGATTAATTGTTAAGCTATATATGTTTAAATATTTACATATTTTGAATTTAATATTAGTAATTATAAAGTTTATTTATTTCTTTTGTTATCTCCTCACAAACATATCTGATTATATTTGTGTGTATTTTTTTTTCATTTAATTTTTTTTTAAAAAACATGTTAAAAAGATTTATATATAATTTTTTTATTAAAAAAAATATAACTGGGCAGTAAAATATCTGGTCTGTGTAGTAAAATGGGCGGCACTCGAAGGTTCACCTACCTTTTATTTTTTTTTATTAATATGGATTTTCTTTCTTACTTTTTAATATTTTTTGGATGAGAATGAAATATTTTGAATAAACTACTGAGATTTATTCATATATATTCTGTGTTACTGTTACTTATATAAATGGATGAAGCCTGGAAATTATAGAAGGTGATTGCGACAGACGAAACTCATAAGATGAAATTGAGAAATCTCATGAAGGAGCAAACTAAAAATCTAACAAAATCTGACCAAGTCGTTTCAGAAGCCATGAAATCAAGAACATAAAAATAATGGAATCACATCAACATCACTAGCAGTGTATAACAACAACTCATATACTATCTTGTCTCTAAAAAATTTACAGCAAGGAGTTTTAGGCACTTAGATCCACAAGTGTGCGGACCCATCTCGTGGAAAATTTGTTGCAGTGTCCTCTCCATCAAAATCCTTTCTGTTTTGATCTAAAAAATTTATTTCGTGCACCCTTGAAATAGGAAGATTAAAATATAGTTGAAAGGATTGGTTTTTTTATTTTTATTTTTTTTCAATGATCATTTAATTACGTCTTTATATTTTTTCAAGTTTTGAGATTAAGTTCATACCTCTTCTCTCTTTAAAGGCAAGAAATATGCCACAAGATTAATTATTTCAAGTTTTGAATTTAATATTAATAATTAAAGCTTCCTAAAATAAGTGTATTTAGTTAATAAAAACTGGTCTGCTTTTGTTCTCTCATCTCTCTCTCACTTTTGTTCTTTCTTTCTCTTCTTCTTTCGAGCTGCTTGGTCTCTCTTTCTATCTCCCATCTCTTAATCCATCAAAATTATAAATGCATAGCATTCAGCGTTAACAAGAATTATACCCATTTGAATTAATTATACATATTAATCACTTGATGAAAAATTAAATATGACTAGAAAACAAATACAATAAAAAATGATAGCATATTAATCTCAGGTCCATTGTCCATTAATTAGCTCGGTGGTTGCATTCTAACACACTAAATTGTGATTTATTTTCTTCTACACTAAATTGAAATTAAAACATGTTATCCCTTTTCAAGCTTATACATCAATATAATCTCACGGATTCAGGATTCATCTCATCTCGTAGGAAAAACTCTTGATAGCAATGGTCCTAGGAACCATATCACACTGCACATTCGTATTCGTTACTTGTTCAATCATGATTCATTCAATGTTATTAAAATACAATTTAATATAAAAATATTTTTGATATCAGTATCAAAAAAACAAAAAAATTAAATTAAAATCTATTTTTATTGGGAACATAGTATTAAACGGGATATATCCAAGAAAAGTCTATAAAAAACAAAGATATTATAGAAAAAAAAATCAAACCAAAGCCATTGAATTAGAAACCGAAAGATGGACCAAATTTGTCTCTACAGTGAGGGCAAAAACTTAATGGAGAGATAATTATTTATTCATCAAAATACAAAAAAAAAAAAGATATTGGAGAAAGAGAGCATCCAATTCTAGTAAAGGATTTAAATTCCCATTGAAGGATGCCTCATATATTAATCTAAGGTCCATTTTCCATTAACTAATCGGCGGTGGTTGCATTCTAACGCTTGAGATTTATTTTTTATGCTTAAGCATTTAACTTTTTTTTATGCACTTCATTTAAATTAAATCATATTTTTAACAGTAATATATTAAAAAGTTTTAAAAATAATTTTAAATATAAAAATCAAAATTTATTCTATTTTTATTTTGAAACACAATACCAGCCGGGCCATATTTAGGAAAAGTCTACCAAGAAAGAAGATATTTAGAGAGCGACAAAAAATAAATCAATCCAGAGCCGTGGAATTAGAGACCAAAAAATGGATCAAATTTGTTTCTACAGGGAGCCATCTTAGTACTGGGGCAAAAACTTGATGAAGAGATAATTATTTGTTTATCAAAATAATTATTTATTCTGGAGAAAAAATGCAGATGATAATGATCTCATGAAGCATCCCACTAACCCACATCGTCGAAAAAATACAGATAACAATGGTCTCACAAACCCATCTGACACTGCATTCATATTTTACTTGTTGATTGTGTTTAAAAAATAGACTAATAAGTGTTTGATAAAGAAAAAAGAAAAAAAAAAAGAAAAGAAGACTTATTGTCATGACAATGACAAGAAGTATTTTAGAAGTATTATCATTCGTGGTTCATTTTATCAATGATACTGTTTGATTTTGCCATCGCCATCAAAAATAAGGCATGATTTTCCAGAAGTTATTTTCATAAAGAAAGTAGCAAGTTTTCTGTATCCATCGTCGTCATGCAAGGTGAGTTTCCTAGCGTTAACTTCTTCTTATTCATGCTTTTTCATAAATAAAAAATGACATGTTTAAATATATGTAATATGCATGTATTTTGAATTTAATAGTAATAATTATAGTGTTTTAACATAAGTTTATCTAGTTAATAAAAACTGGTTCATATCTGTTTTCTCATCTCTCTCTCACTATTGTTTCTTCTTGTACTATTTTTGGGGACTGCTTTATCTATCTTTCTTTTATCTTTTGTCTCTTATTATACTTACAAAACCTATTCAAGTAATAGATTGAGTGATTTAATTTAAAATAGTATTATTTTAAGATATTTTTTATTAAAAAATTATAACAAGATAATTTTAAAAAAATATTTGAAAAATCAAATCTAGTTTCACTTGGATTTTAACTGGGCCATACGTTGACCTCATAGATTAATATAGTTTAGTCGACTCCTATCTAGTTTAATAAAACCTAGTCTGAGAGTAAAATACTAAATTCTTCGTACCATCAAGTTGACCAGTTAAGTTAGACAGGATTTAATCACACCTCTCCCGGCTCTCAATCCATTGAACACAAATGGAAAAAAGCTTTACGTACAGATGTTGGGGTTTGTTCAGAGATTCGTTATAGCAAATAGGCTCAAAAGGTTGGATATGTTATTACCTCCTCCCCCTGTCCCCTGTTTTTATTTTATGCTAGCTAGCCTCTAATTTTGGCTCTACCACCTTTCTATAATAATACTCGACTATCATAAAAAGAAAAGGAAGCAGAAGCAGAAATAACTTAGCGCCGTTGTGTATAGATAGTTTCCTTAAATGAAGCATATACATGTCTGATGAGCAGAAAGACAAAAAAATCTAGTTTCACTTGGATTGAAAATATATGGGACTTATAGTGTAGCATAGCGTCAGCTAAAAATCTATTATTTTCATTATTAGAAACAAGTCATAACTTGTTAAATCTCTTAAAACACACTAAATGAAGATTTATAAATTTAAAAGTTAATTTGGTTAAAATTTTAAAGTATTAATAAATTTGAAGACTTAAATAAATTTTAAAATAGTTTAATTAATAAAATCTAGAATTTAATTAAAAAATATTAAAATCCAGGATTAATTTAGATTAAAATTATAAAAAAAATTAAAATTAAAGAATCACAATAAATAGATGGTGATACAATAGGAAGGTTAATTAATTATTCCAAAGTTAATTTTAAATTAATTAAAAGTTAAATAGCTAAGTAAAGAATGAATTAATTAAATTGAAAATCAAAAATCGTTTTTGTAAATGGCAGCAGGGTTTCAATTGCAATTAAAATAGCCTTTTCAGCTGAAAACAACGCGTTTCAAAACAAACTATTCATCTCCTTCATCCCACCGATCAAGCAGAAACGGCAGTATGTCATGGTCACGTCTCTATCCAGTATCTCAACTCCACGATGTGCCCCTAACAGTCCAGTAATGGGCATTTTTTTTTTCTCAGGCATGACAGGACCGTGCTAATCTCTACACTATCCCGGGAGAGATGAAGGGGCATTCTCTTACCCTTTAAAGACCACAACACACAGAGAAGAAGAGGCGNGGGGGGGGGACAGAGACATAGAGAAGACAGAGTGACTTGTGACCTTCCTCCAGCAAAAGGGAACTTTAACTTCCCCTCACCGTAGGTTGTTGATCCAACCAACCAAATACAAACCCAGAGAAACCAGGAGGAACAAAGAAAGGCCACAAAGAAGGGGAGAACCACAGACAGATAATACAAAAAAACACAGACGAAATGAACAAATACAGATAATACAGAGAGAGACCAAGAGGAACAAGAACGGAGAGAGATAGAGGGAACAAGAGAAAGCAAAAAAAAGAGAGAGAGAAAACAAGCAGAGAAAAGCAAGAACTGAGGTGAAGTGAACGAAAAACAGAAGTGGAGGGGAAGAAAGTAACATCGGTTAGCCAGCCCTCCATCACCATCATCTTCGTCTTTAAGTAGCAGCTCCAGGTAAGTCTTTCTTTCTCTTTCCCCCGCTTTGCAGCTTCAATTCTTACAAAAAAAAAAAGTTATGTCAACGGAGAAAGCTCCACAAGAACAGGCAAGATGACACGGTACCTGAAACACTAGATTTTGGTAATTGTAGTCACCTTGTGAATAATACATTTAAGTAACTTGACATTCTTGATGCAAAGAGATCAAGCCATCCAAACTTCATGTCAGAGACATTGCTATCCTGGATTCTGGCCCCCAAAATTAAACCTGTAAATATAAAGACGCAATTGGGTTGTTTATGAAAATGAGGGAGGAGGGGTTTGAGCCAGATGAGATGACGTTGGTGAATGTTCTTGGGGCGTGTGGGGATTTGGGTTTGGGGAGATGGGTGGAGGGGCTTGTTTTGGAGAAGAAGATGGAGGTAAATTCGTATGTGGGTCTGCCTTGATTGTCATGTATGGTAAGTGTGGGGATTTGATATCTGCGAGGAGGGTCTTTGATTCAATGCCAAACAAGGATGTTGTCACTTGGAATGCCATTATCACATGGTAATTAGATCGGTTTTATACTTTGTAATTGTCAAATATAGTGGAATTGTGTTTATTTCTGTTCCTTTAAACTAACTTGAAATTTGAATTCTTCCTAATTAATCAGCTATGAAATAAAAACCACACAAATATATGAAATTTCTAAATGCATTCCAAGTTAATATGATTTCTTTTTGTTCAACTATCACTTCAGGGAATGGAGCTTCCAATGAAGGAATTGTACTATTCAATGGAATGAGAGAGGCAGGTCCTAATCCAGATAAAGTCACAATGATTGAAATTATTGTCTGCATGTTCCACAATAAAAGGGCCCTTGACTTGGGGAAATGGGTTGAGACACGTGCATCAGAAAGAGGTTTACAGCACGATGTCGACGTTGCGAGTGAATTAATTGATGTGTATGCAATGTGGGAGCTTGGATGATGCACTCAGGGTTTTTGAGAGTATGCCTCATAAAAATGAGGTCTAATGGAATGCCATGATTTCTGCTCTTGCTTTCCATGGGCAGGCCCTGGAAGCATTATCATTATTTAGACGCATGTCAAAAGATAATGGCACTGTTCAGCCTAGTGACATCACTTTCATAGGAGTACTTTCTGCATGTGTGCATGCCGGATTGGTTGATGAGGGCCGCCAATTGTTTGAATCAATGAAATTTTCATTTGGATTGGTCCCAAAAGTCCAGCTTTATTCTTGCATGGTTGATCTTTGTGCGCGTGCAGGACTTCTTAACGAAGCTTGGGACTTAATCAAGAAGATGCTAGGAAAACGACATGAAATTGTGTTGGGGTCATTGCTTGGTGTCTGTCAGGGGCGTAGAAATGCAGATGTTGGTGAAAGGGTCATTCAATTGTTTCCAGAGATGCAATTATTCCATCTAAGATATATGCAAATATGAGAAGGCGGGATGATTCAGCAAAGATGAGGCAGTGTGGTGTCTCTAAAACCCCTGGCTGTAGCTGGATTGACGTTGGAGCTCGTGCTCATGAATTTCATGCTGGTGGCAGCTTACATCATCATTCGGAGCACATATACCAATTGCTGAACGAGGAGATGAAGAGAGAAGGTTACATCCCAAACACATATACAGGTGGAAAAGTTGAAAACTTGGTGGTTGATTAGTACTCAAAAGTGCATTTTTATCATGATTTTATATTAACATTTTGCACTTAAAGTATCAATAACTTCTTAACTAAAGTACGTTTTATAATAATCTATCTAATAATATAAGATACATTTAATTTGTGGTAAATGTCCATTTTAAATGCAGGCCTATCACATAAATAAAAGGATTGATTGATGACTTTAAGAACTTCAATTGCAAAGGCAAAGAGATGATCAAACTTAGAAAAGAGATGTCGGTGCAATCCAAACCGGAACAC
>SRLM01000491.1:0-18153 GCA_015708895.1 Populus ilicifolia | reverse complement strand
TGAGCTATGAAAGGAACTTGATTTGTTGTTAACATAAGTTATAATCATGAATGCTTGATGAAATTTACAAGTATTAGCATTAATTGAATGAGATGACTAATGTAATCATGTTAACAATTTATAATATGATTGGAACCTCCTTTGGGTGTGCTTTCCAATTGAATAATAAAAGTTTATACTATACTTGTTTGATATACCATTAGTGGAACCTCTAACCTTGACATTTGTTATTATCATTGTTTAATCCTTGCTTTAATATTTCATCTCAAAGTTCTCATCTTCATCTTTTTCTTTATTATTGTTATTATTATTACTACTATTACTACTACTACTACTACTACTACTACTAGTACTATTATTATTGTTGTTGTTGTTGTTGTTGTTGTTGTTGTTGTTGTATTGTTGTTATTTATAATTTGTACAATAACCTCCCTGTGGTTCGACCCCGGTCTTGCCGGGTTATTTATTACTTCGACACTCCTGCACTTGGGAGAAGACATCAATCTTTTCATCGTGTCAGTGGCCTCTTTCAGCCATTGAGCAGTGCATTCGGAGGGATTGTATCTTCTGGTTGATGACTGCTGCCAAAATGTTGAATGGTAAGTTGTGTTCTTAAGAGCTTGAGCAAGGATCTGTATCTTGCTGATAGAAATGTATAGTTTACCCTCGCATGAGTATGTTTCTGCAGAATGAAAATGGTTGTTGGATTGGTACATGCATTTGCTGTAAAATAATGTAAGTTCATTGCGAAAAGAATGCTAAAACTTTTTTTTTTCAGAAGATAAGGAGGGAATGCAAGGGGAATATTGGTGGATTCAAATAAAGTGCACTTGACACCTTTTAAGTTTTTATAGCCCTCTAAGCCCTAATGTTGTTTAGTTTCTGAACAGACTTCACTTGGAATCTTACAAAACCCAATCTACGATTAGAACTTATGCTGAAATTGCCTCATAACGTGACTCCATTTCTATTTGTCTTTCCCTAGTAGGGCCTTGTAATTTCAATAGTTGATATAAATACAGTGTAAAATGTTTTTAGGCCTTGATTGTAGTTTCTGCTTGGAAAGTAGATTGTATAGAAAATAAAAATTTTAAAAGTGAATTATTTTATGATATTTATCAATATTATAAAAAATAAATTAAAAATTATTTTTATTTTTCGTATTTAACTATATCATAAAAAAGAAGTTGTTCTAATTATATTTTAAAGTTTATATAATATATATTAAATGTTAAATGTAATTATAATACAATATGGATGAGCCCTTACTTAGACCCATCCAAAGCTAGCATTTTCATCGGTTCCAATAACATGATATTTTGTTATGGTATTTTTGAGCTACGGTTTGCAACTGTACAAATATAGTATTCTATGGTGATTCATCCCTTAGGGTGTGGGGTTTATTCTTTGTTAAAGAAGAGGAAAGTGTTTTCCGGTGCTAAAAAGAGGAAAACACTTTCCTTTTGGAAAAAGGGTTGTGCTTTCCATGTTTGAAACCACTTTCTTGGAAAGTGGTTTCTCATAGTTTATAAAGTTGTTTTCAAAAAAGTGGTTTTAATTAAACAAATAAGGCCAGTTTAGTTTTTTAATGCTCCCTTATTTGCTTTCTTAACATTCTCCTTGTTGTGGCAATTGCAGCTGGAAATATGATCAAGCTAAAGGATATGCTAGGGAGAGAAGAAATGCATTTTGATTTGTTAGTGTTTTAAGCAAGTGGAAGTGGAGGTAATTAAAGATTCTAACAAGACACTTGACTTTATTTTCATGTATTCTTTCACTTGATATTTGTCCATGTCTAATTGGATCTATTATTTTTGCAATTCTCATTTTCTAGTTTTTTTTAGAGGAAGTTTGATCATCTGTAAAAATCAAGTAATAATGTAATATACAAGGGAGGTAAAAACTCATGGAATTTAAAAGCCCCTGCTGTATAAAAACCCTCGAAACTGAATGAAATTGTATAAATTAATACAACATAAGCATGCATTTAAACTTGTTTAAATTTTAAAACTAGAATACACAACAATGCACCAAGCCTGATACCATCAAGGCCATGAAAACCTAAACTTGTATAAAATGGAAAGATTTCCCACTAAAAAATAATAGCAATTGTTGATGCTTACCTCAATAAAATGAAACCAAGCTTGTCGCCAATATGAATTTATGTATAGAATTGCACTGATTACCAGTAACACTATGATATATACAACCCAAAAGGTCACATAGAAATCCTTCATATCCATGAAGCCATCATTATCTTCATTGTTCGTTGAAGTTGGTGTTGGTGATGGTGGCATAGTGGCACCACATATTTTGGGTAGCGGTTCTTCACAAAGAAAAGGGTTATCCTTGTAGCAACTCTCATCAAACGTGGCAAATTGTGCAACTCTCGCAGGAGTCTTACCAGACAAATTATTGTGAGCCACACTAAACACTTCTAGAAAAAATAGTTCAGTAAGTCGAGATGGGATTTCTCCATCCAATTTATTGTAGGAAAGATCCAAGCTCTCTATTTCCTTTAAGTTTGAAAATGTTGGTGGAATTGGCCCAGTCAAACTATTGTGTGAAAGGTTCAACGCCTTGATTTTGTTGAGGTTTCTAATTTCAAGAGGAATTTCTCCTGTGAAATTGTTGCACGAGAAATCAATTCCTGTTAAGTACTGGATAATGCTTCCTCTATAAGAAAGGGATACATTCTTCATTGTAAACTCAAAAGATTGGTGTGATGAGGATTCATAATTATAAGAATTGTATTGTAGGGGGAAAGGATGGGTAGATATAATCCAGAAGAGGATATTACCAGAAAGGTGGTTGTGAGAAAGATCAATCAAGGTTAATTGGTCCAACCTGGATAATTGAATTGGGATTTCACCTTCAAGATTATTATAACTCAAGAGTAGAAATCTCAAGTTATATAGCCTGTCAATCCATTCTGGAATTCTACCAGTTAAATCATTATGGGAAAGATCTAATGCAAGTATCTCAGAGGAGTTATAAAATGCCATTGCGATCGGCCCTTGCAACTGATTTCTAGACAAATAAACATATCTTAAATTTGAAGAAGTGCCGAATCTAGGTGGTAAACGACCAGAGAAATTGTTCCCTAATAAGTCCAAGAATTCAAGAGAAGACATATTCCATATCCATCAAGGGATTTGCCCTTGCAAACTGTTGTTTGACAAGTCGAACGCTTGTAGGGAGCTAATGTTACCCAATGAGAAAGGAATGCTTCCATTAAAACCATTGTCAGACATGTATAAAACTTTTAACCCTGGCAAACGAGCTTCAATTTCTGAAGGGATTTGGCCTTGGAAGTGATTCATAGATATACTTAGGAATGACAAATTCACATGAGAATCCTTTGGCAATAAGAATGGACCTGAAAGAGAACAGTTTTCTAAAAAAAGTTCTTGTAGGTATGTGTTGTTCTCAATCAACCAATTTGGAAACTCTCCCTTTATTTGGATGTTTGTAAGATACAAAGATTGCAGGTTCACTTGGTGGTAAAGGAACTTGGGAAATGTTCTTGCACCTTGTCCACGACTATTCAAATGGAGGACCTCTAACTGGAACTTTGGGTTCAGATTATGATCATCTTCTTCTACATATATTTCATTACTTGATCCATAAAAATAGTTGAGTTTTGAAAGGTTGTATAATGGGCTCAATGACATAGGAATTTTCAAGTGATTGAAAGAGAGATCTAGTTGTTGAAAGAAAGTCAAATTTGCCAGACATGGGGGCATGGAACCACTGAGATCATTGTGATCTATATATAACACTTGGAGATGATTTAAGTCACATAGACCTGATCACATTATAATTTAGAAAAAATTAAAACTCTGGGTGTCTATTGAAAAATATACAACCTATAAAAAAAGAGAGTAAGAGTCATGAACCTTACCAATGGTTTGAAAAATGTTATTGTTGAGAGTATTGGAGCTTAAATCCAAGTACTTCAAGTTCCTTAGATGAAGAAAGCCTGCCACAATCAATAAATTATATTAACGTAGAAACAATTAAAATTATAAAGGAAATGAAAGAGGTAGGAAGAAGCAACTTATAAAGTGAATAACAAGTATCTCAATTGAGTTGATTTCTAAATTTGAAATTTAATTCTCTCTCATTGGTCAATTTGCTCTAGTAAGCAAATTGCTAATAAGTTGCTAGTTCCGGTGGTGGGCATCAAGTGGTTCTAGTCGATTATTGGTTGAGTATTGTATTTTTTTATGTTTTTTTTATGTATTTCGAGTTTTTTTATTTAATTGACTCATAATTAGTTCCTATTTTTTTTTAATTTTCCAGATTAATATTAAAAAGAAAGGCTATACAAATAAAATAAAATTCAAGTTTAAAATATTATAATTTAATCCACCTATATCACACTATTATTTTTTCCATATTTTTTTTTAGAAAAAGCTATATTTTGTTGAAATGTAAGGAAATTATAAGTGAAACTATCAAAACTGATATTCTTAATTCCAAATATTTTTTTTAAGAAAATGCTTTATTGACGAGATGTTTCTTTGATAGAATTTAAGATAGTCTTAATTCAGGCCAGATAAATATTTTATCACCTAAGAAAAAAGGGGTCAAATATTCTTTATCTAATGAATTATGGCTAAAAAATGAGAAGGGAAGTGTAGAAATTGTAGAGTGGATTTTTGATACGTCTGACAAAAAGAAAAAAAGAAAAACGTTATTCTTAATTTATTCTTCTCCTAAAAATAGCTCTTTCAATGTAAAGAAGTTACTTTTTTATTAAAGAAATTATCGTTTTTGTATATTATCATTGTGTTTCCACTACACTGAAATGGTGCTAAGAGAGGACCAAAATTGAATTGAAATATTGTTAATATTAAATGAATAGTAGACTTTTAGAATAATAAAGATTTCACTTGAGTTAATTTCTAAATTTAAGATTTAATTGTCTCTCCAAGACTTATTAAGTGGGTTGCTAAAACATAAAAGATGAATTCTAATATAGACACATCTAATTGTAGCGGGCATAAAAAAAAAAAAAAAAGCAAAACAGTTAATTTACCTCTATAAGGTACAGTGCTGCTGAGAGCAGACAACGATAGATTTTTTAGAGAAGGCAATGCTCCTCCAAGGCTTTGAAGGGAGTGTTCATCTAGAGAACAACCATCCAGATACAAACTTTCCAATGAGCTTAAATTTTGCAACTCTGTTTGTTCAAAAGTAGAGTTTTTGAATTAATCTCAAATATTATATAAACATCACTATATGTAAAATATATAACTTACCGTCACCTAATTTTCTTCCTCTAAAATCATTGTAGTACAAGTAAAGTGTTGTGAGGTTTGGGAATGCTCCTAATGATTGCAGTAACTGGAAGCTATTTTCATAGGCTGTGATATTTTCAAGGTATAGACTCCTTAAGTTGCTTGGACCTGCATGTTAGTTAGGGAAGAAACAAGAATAATTAATATTATCTTCATGATGCTACCAGCCAGGTAGGTAATGTGAATGTGTTACTGATTACCTCCTGAGGCTACCAACTTTTTAATATTGTTGCCCCCCAGACTCAAGTGCTCCAAGCCGCTCAGAGATTCTTGATATTTATATATAAAAAATAAATGAATACAATACTCATTAATTGTGTTTTTTGAAATAAAATTTAATAGATAATTGAGTTAATTGAATTTAATAATTATAAAAATAATAGAATATAAAAAACCTAACCTTTCAAGTCTATTGACCCCTCCAGTCTATTATCATCTAAATATAGTGTTTTAAGAGACGGAAGCCCCTCCACAAATGATAGAATACTGTTATTGAAGCTATTATTTTCCAAGTGAAGGTACTCCAAATTGCTCAATTTCTGTAACTCATAACCACCTATATAAAAAAAATATAAAAAATTAATTAATTAAGACTTCATGTAAAGAATAAAAAAAGAAGAAGATATTATCGAAGTAACTTAATTCTTATTAATCGAGAGGCATGTAATTGGTACGATGACTTCACGTAAAGAGGCTGAGGGGTGAAAGTAAAAGAAAGAGCAGTAATGATGAAAATGAAAGTAAGAGGAATAACTGTTACAGTGATGATGTCATGATTATAATATGCTGTGGAGGTATGATTATATTAATAATGTAAGGAATTAAACATCTCCTTTTTACTAAATATGATTTCTATTTCTTCGATGATGAATTACTGTGTGGAGAACCAAAACGATACTAATTAAACAACACCTTATTTCATTAATTCTAAGAAAATAAAACTAATATAAATATTTTGTAATACTTAAGAGAGCAAACCTTTCTTCTCAACCCAACCAGCTATTCGATTACCCCACAAGGAGAGATAGTAGAGTTGGTGGAAAGGAAGGAACAGGGAGGCGTTTAGGTACCAATCTCCCAGCTCCTCGTTCCTCACGCCGTCGAGATGGAGCTCGGTGACTCGACCTGTAGTGCTGCTGCAGACAATACCTTCCCAATCACAACAGTTGGCGTGGGCTATTCTCCAGGAGGGAAGGGAGATGCCATTGGGATAGTTAAGAGAATCTTTGAGGCGCAAGAGAGCGATCCTCTCTTCATCCAAGCAGCCAAGAGGCAGCCATCCCTGCAGCGAAACCGTCAGAATGACTAACAGGACCGTCAACAGCTGAAGGAACAGCCCCATCTTAATTAATATATCGTTGCAAATGGCAGCGAGGAGGTTAAGGCTTTTATAGAGGACTTCACGGACCCATGCCGTGCAAAAAACTGCATGGTGGCACCGGATTCTCTCTCTCATGGAGAATAAAATAAATATTTTTTTTTTAGTTTTATCAAATTAAGAGGTTGTTTGAGAATAAATTTGAAACCTTGTTTTTTAAAAAATATTTTATTATTATAATATATTAATGTTACAAATAATTTTAAAAAAAATATTTTATTTTAATACATAACTCATAATATCTGAATTCATTCATTTAACAGTTATCTTCAATATACATAATCTCGTTGTTTCCTTTTATAATACTTTTAATCTGAATATCTTTTAGGAAAAAATGCATGATGGAAATGTTCTCTCGGACCCACCTCATGGAAAAAATACATGATGGCACCATCCAACGGACCCATCTCGTGGAAAAAAAGAAGCAGGACGGCAGTGTCCTCTTCATCACATTTGTTTTCATTTTGTTATTATTTTGTTTTTATGTTTTAAAAACATTAAATTAAATTAAATTTTATTTTATTTTTTGTTTAAATTAATATCTTTTTAATATTTTTAGAACATTTTAATATGTTAATAAAAAAAATAATAAAATATTATTTTAATACATTTTCAAATAAAAAAACACTTTAAAAATTATTACTGACCACACTTTCTATTGCTCTCGTTGATTTTTTTTCCTTGTCAAGACTTTACTGTTCATCTTTTTTATATTGTTGTAAATGAACTGTTTAAAAAATTATGATTTTTTAATTTCTTACTCAATTTGTTTTTGACAATTTAGTTCTAATTAAACTTCATTTAATTTTAATTTTTTATGAAAAGATAGAATTGAAAAAAGAGAAACCAAAATAAAATAGACTCCAAATATAAGTGTCATGCTATAAGTTTCGCAAAGAATGCACTTTAATTTTTTAATTTTAAAAATCATGTAAATTATTTAATTTCAATACCTTAATATTTTTTCAATTTGATTTTAATACAAAAATTTATTTTTTTAATTTTTTAATTTTTAATTGAGAAAGAAAAGAAAGAGATCTGATTGAGAAAAAAAAGTGCGTTGATACCTCCTTATTACTTCAATTTTTTTTTAACCTTTAAAAAGCTCTTGAAAAAATAAATCTTATCTTTGATTGATTTTCTACCTTAAAAGAAACATAAGGTTTTTTTTTTTTGTTGTTATAACACTAGTTATCACTTCTTTAAATATTAGTTATTGTTGATGAATGATAATTTAAGTGGATAGAATTTTAGGATTTCTAGAAGAATTAATTCTCTTAAATTTTGTCATATTTTCTGTTTTTTATTTTTATTAACTTGGCTTTTCTTTCTTACTTTTTAATATATTTGGATAAGAATGAAATATTTTATATAAACTTTAAAAACAACTCTAAGATTTATTCATATATATTTTGTGGTAATCTTTACTTATATAAATGGATGAAGCATGAAAACTATGCATGGTACTTTCTTTTTATAATGCTTTTAATCTGAATATCTTTGAGGAAAAAAATGCATGATGGAAATGTTCTCTCAGACCCACCTCATAGATAAAATTATGCTTTTAACTTGTTTAACTTGTTTTTTATTAAAATTTTATTTCATTTATTTAAAATTATTTTTATGTTTTTAAATTGTTTTGGTATACTAATATCAAAGTTATTTTTGTTTTGATATAAAACATTTATTTCGTGCACCCATGAAATAAGAAAATTAAAATAAAGTTGAAAGAATTAGTCTTTTATTTTTTTTAATTTTTTTTCAATGATGATTTAATGTCTTTATATTACGTTTCAAGTTTTGAGCTTTGAGATTAAGTTCATAGCTCTTTCTCTTTAAAGACAAGGAATATATCACAAGATTAGAAACTATTTTATATTTCATTAAAATAAAGAAATAAATAACTCATATAGTTACAGTATTTTCTTCTTAAGCAAGTAAATTGATTTCACATGAAGGATTTTCTTCCGATCAAATAAAAAAATTTATTTTAATTAGAAAATATTATTTATTTATCAAAATAATATTATTTTGGACGGATCTTTCCCCAAAGAAGACCCAAACTCAAAGTTATTAGGAAAAACAAAGAAAAACGATGGACTTCTTATAAAAATATTTGATTGATATGATACAAAAAAATGGGTACTAAAATTAATAAAAAGTGAAAGTAATCGCAACCATAAACATTTGGAGGATCAAAATTAAAATAAGTCGTTTTTAAGCTATAATTGCTCATTCAGTCACCAATGTTACTTGTTGATAAGTTTGTGTTGGAAAAAATATACTTTGTATTTTAGAAAAAGCAAAAACTGATTATCACGACAAGAAGTATTTTAGAAATGTTATTATATATTGATGGTTTATTTTATAAATGATATGAAAAAATAATTGTTTATATACTTAAATCATGCCTTATTTTATCAAAATTAAGGTATGATTTTTCACAAGTTATTTTTATAAAGAAAGTAGCAAGTTTTTTATATCTATCATCATCATGGAAATTAATGAGCTTTCTAGCATTAACATTTTATTTATGTTTTTCCATTAAAGACTAACATCAGTCTTATTAAATTTGATTCATCATAAAAGGTTAATATAAAATCTAGTTTAACTTGAGTTTGGATAAAAAAAACTAAGTGAGAGTTTATCCGTTAAACTTAAATGATCAGATCAGTTAATCTGGAAATAATTCAATTTAGTTAAAATATAATTTTACTTTTTTAACTTTTTTTAAAAAATAATTTCTTGAAATGATACAATTTTAAATTAACACTAGTAAACATGGAATAACCTGCACAACCATAGAATACTCATGTCTAACCATAGATTATTGTATTTTCTTTATAGCTTTGATGAACATGACATTAATTTAATTAATAACTTTAGTTTTGATGAACATGACATTCTTATGAAAAATGTGGTGCGCGTGTGAGTGGAAGAAACGCGTTTGTTCTATTTTCTTCACTTCAACTATAGTTTTACCTTACATTATTATTGTCATAAAGTGGGCATATTTCTTCTGTTATCTTTCAATATTTGAATTGTAATCGGCAGTGCATTCTAACGCTTGAGATTTATTTTTTATGCTTAAGCATTTAATTCTTTTTTATACATTAAATTGAAATTAAAGCATATTACCCCTAATTCTCAAGCTTATGCTTAGGGGCAATGGTCTCATTGACCCGTCTCGTAGAAAAAACAAAAAACATGGGGCAATGGTTTCAGGGACCATCCCATTGGTCGTTATCATGGAAAAAATACAAATGATAATGATTTTACAGACCATCCCACTAACCCACTTGGTAGAAAAAAAGTAGATAGTAATGGTTTTATAGACCCATTTGACATTGCATCCATCTTTTACTTGTTGACTATGCTAAAAAAAATAGACCATAATTTAAAAGTAGAAAAAAGAAGACTTGTTTGAAAATTCTATATTGAAAATACTCAATGACCATGTAGGCTTTGGTGAGCTAGATCCCATATTGAAAATACTTACTTTATTATAATTTTTCTTTTAGCCATGCAGTTCCTATAAATATATATTAGTTGAGATTTTATGACGTGTATTAATCTTTTTAAATTATATCCTATAAAGTTTCAATCCTCAAACCAATTTCAAACAAATCACTTTGAGTCATCATAATTCATGATCAATTCCTTAAATCCTGTAAATAAGATTGATTGATCAAATTTTATAATTAATAATAATAAATGAGTAGTATGCTAAAAAATATTTATGGAAGTGAACTGTTTTTGATTAAAAAAAGAATAATTAAGCTATCCTTTTCTTTTTATATAATAATAACAACAAAAATAATAACTACCGTAATTTATATTATCTCGAAAGGCATGATTTTTCACAGGTAATTTCCATCAAATTCAAAAGGCATGATTTTCCACACGACATAGCCCTTGTAGTTGTTGAATTTGAATCCACTATAAAAAATCACCCTGTTGAATTTGAATTCATGAAAATAATTCTGAATTTTCACTATAATTTTCATTATAATAAAAATGATGCGGCAATAAAATATACCCATAGAAAAGGAGGCTAGCCGAGTCAAAAGGAGGGCTGCCTCATTTTAATAATAGTTAAAGGTGGATAATGATTATTTTTTAAAATATGTTTATTTAAAAATATATTAAAATAATTTTTTTATTTAAAAAAAAAAATTTTACATGACACATCAAAAAATACAAAAGAATTATTCATTATTGTTCTTTCTTTTTCTTCTTTTGAACTGTCTTGTCTCTCTTTTTCTATTTAGTCTCCCATCTCTTATGCCTTCAAGATTCAAAATACATAACAATTTACATTAGGAATATTGATGAAAAATTAAATATAACCAGAAAACATTTTTTAAAAGTATTTTTTAAAAATTAAATATTAAAATTATATACTTTTTTTATTTTTTAAAATATTTTTTATATGAGTACATTGAAAATATAAAAAATTAACTTTAAAAAAAACATTTATCTAATTTGTTTTTGGCCAACTAGGGCATATCCAGGAAAAGTCTATCAAGAAACGAAGATATTCGACGAATGACAAAAAATAAATCAAACCAAAAGATGGACCAAATTTGTCTCTATAGGGAGCCATCTTAGTGGTGGGGCAAAAACTTGATGGAAAAATAATTATTTATTTATCAAAACAATTATTTATTCTAGAGAGGAAAACCTAAACTCAATTTCATAATAAAAAAAAGTTGATATATTAATATAAAAAAATAAAAATATACTGGATGGACTCAAATAGTTCTAAATATTCATATACCTTATTTTTCAAATAAGAAGAAATAATAAAAACAGGTGACATTCTTTACTCCGACTGTTAATGGATAAATACATCAATAGCAAAAACATAGATTTTTTTTTTTCAATTTGAATACTTTTATTCCTGAAATTTTATCAATAAAATATCTTTATTAGTTTTATTATTAGGATGATGATGTTACAGTTAACTCCTTTTTAGATGAGTATAAATTGATTTTATTTTATTTTTAATTTTAGAGTAGTAAAAATATGTCAAATACTTATACTTTATATCTTTTTTTATTCATGTACTCTAATTGTTTTTTTTTATTTAAGTACTTGATAAACATAAACTAGTGTCTGATCATAAATTTGTTTGCATTGATTTCTCTAGTAAATGTAAGATCTACATAAAGTAACTATTAAGTAATAAGATTATTAACAATAAAAGTTTTTAATAAATAAATCATAGATTTAATTTCTTTAATTTTAAATTTGGTGTGAATAAATTCAAGGGATTTCCAAGATAAATAATACAATATTAGCCTTTGAAATAATTGAGAATCTCCCACTCTTCCTCCTCTAGGAATTAATTAGTGGGTAGTTAAAACTACAGTTTATTCTATTTTTCTTCAATTTGTTTTACAGTTTTAGCTATATTATTGTCACAAAGTAAAGATAAATAATTAGTATTTAAAAATATATTTTCATCAAGATTTAATATTATTATTTTATACTAGAAGTATCAATAACTCCTTAACTAAAACATATTTTATACTAATATATCTAATAATATAAGATATATTTAATTTATAGTAAATGTTCATTTTAAATACAGGTCTATCACATAAATAAAAGGATTAATTGATGAGTTTAAGAACTGAAATTGAATAGATAAAAAGATGGTCAAACTTAAAAAAAAAATGTTGATATAGTNGACGATGCTGATGGCTCTGTGTGTGTGCGGCTGGATGGTCTTCACTCCTGTCAGTGGTAGCAATGGCGGTTGGGCTTATTGTTGTCGTCTGTGAGGCCTGTGGATCTCCGATGAGGAACGGTGTTGCTGGAGACTATGAACTGGGTCTATTGCTGACTGTAGGAGATGATGAAGAGAATGGTTCTATCTTGGCTAGCGGTTGGGGGGAGAAAAGTGGTTGTTTTGAAAGTTGAAAAATGAGAGGAACCGGGGGGCGGTAGCCTCTTGGTTGAGAGAGAAGACTGTGAGTTTGTGTGGGATTCTCTCATTTTTTGCCAGGGAAGATGGAGAGCCCAATTGCCAAAAGGGGGTGGGTTTTTTCTTGTTTTTGGGCCAAGGGAAGGGAAGTTTTGGCTGATCTAGGGAGCCGGGGAAGAAGTGGCCGGTTATGGGAGTTGATTTCGGGAGCCAAAAAAATCAATCCCAGAAGATGGGGCAGCAGCCCCTGTAGATGAGTTTAGGTTAGGTTTTTTTCAGGGTTTCTCTTTTTCTTCCCCCGTGCCTCCCTCATGAATAATTTTTTTCCCCTTTTATAGGTAATAAAATTTATTATATTTTTATTTGTTTGGTCTCTAAGCAATCCAAAAAACAAATTTATCCTTCAACTTTTTCTATTTATATTTGGTCCCTTGTAATTTTGAATTTCTTTTTATATTTTTGAATTTTTTTTAAAACAAGTAATATCAATGTCGACTCAATAAGAAAAATCAATAATTGTAAAATTAACGCGTTAAAAGTTAAACCGTTCAAAATACTTTTGAAAATTTATATTATTATGAGATGACATTAAAAATACTAAAAACAATGCAAATATATCAAAATGTATTTTTTGGGGTTTTCATTGTTTTTTTACTATTTTTTTTATCTTTTTCTATAAATTTATCAAAAATATAAATAAAACATTAGGAAACAACACGAGCCATCAGAGTTCATGATCAATTCCTTAAATCCTAAAACTAAGATTCATCGATCAAATTTTATAATTAATAATAATAAATATTTGTGGAAGTGAACTGTTTTTGATTAAAAAAGAATAATTAAGCTATCCTTTTCTTTTTATATAATAATAACAACAAAAATAATAACTACCGTAATTTAAATTATCTCGAAAGGCATGATTTTTCATACGTAATTTCCATCAATTTAAAAAGGCATGATTTTCCACACGTAGTGTATAGAGATTTTGTTCTCTCTCACTTTTGTTCTGTTTTTTTTTTTATTATTATTATTTCTTGTTTGGAGCTGCTTTGTCTCTCTTTCCATCATCAAAATTCTAAATACATAGCATTTAGCGTTAAGAATTATACCCGTTGAATTATACATATTAATCACTTGATGAAAAATTAAATATGACTAGAAAAAAAATACAAATAAAAATGACAATATATTAATCTCAGGTCCATTGTCCATTAATTAATTAGTTTGTGGTTGCATTCTAACACACTAAATTGAGATTTATTTTTTGAAATTAAAACATATTATCCCTTCTAAAGCTTACGGGGTAATATGATCTCACATACTCATTTTATCCCGTAAAAAAAAGTCTTGATAGCAATGGTCTCACAAACCCATCTCACACTGCACATTTCTATCCATCTTATTTTCTTACTTCTTTAATTGTGGATTTAATCAATGTTATTAATATCAAGTTCAACATAAAATTATCTTTAATATTATCATATAAAAAATAAAAAATAATTTTAAATAAAAAATTCAAATTTTATTCTATTTTTATTTGGAACGCAGCACCTACCTGTTATTAAAATCTAGTTTAGCTAGAAAGGATGTGATTACATTCTTATCCACCACTTTGATTATTTTTCACTTTCTTCACTCTTTCTATGATTCAAAAGTTATTTATTCAAAAAAAATTAATTATGGATTAATGGTATGGTAGTTGGATTTTTTTTTGTGGTTAAATTAATTATTTCAATAAATATTTGGCGAGAAATAAAATTAATTATTGCTAGAGAGGCACTGGAGCAATTGATATTTTGCAAAGGCATGGAATTCGATGCCAAGGGAATGTAAGATAGATGTTAATTGGACTGCTGGCGTCAACATGACAAAGCAATTAATTAAAGTGAAAATGAAATAGTTAACAACGACAAGCTGAATTCAAGTTTGACTAGAAAGTTCTCAGAAACTTTACTATTTTTCGCAATGCATGAATAATGGAAATTCAGAAACTCTCCTTGCTGCAGGAAATAGCCCCTGTAGTTGTTGAATTTGAATCCATGAAAATAATTTTGAATTCTCACTATAATTTTCATTATAATAAAAATGATGCGGCAATAAAATATACTCACAAAACAGGAGGCTAGCCGAGTCAAAAGGAGGGTTGCCTCATCTTAATGATAGTTAAAGGTGGATAATGATTATTTTTTAAAATGTTTTTATTTAAAAATATACTAAAATGATATTTTTTAAAAAAAATATTTTAACATAACACATCAAAAAATACAAAAAAATTATTCACTATTGTTATTTCTTTTTTCTCTTTTGAACTGTCTTGTCTCTCTTTCTATTTTGTCTTCCATCTCTTAGGCCTTCAAGATTCAAAATACATAGCAATTTATGCTAGGTATATTGATGAAAAATAAATAAAATCAGAAAACAAATACAAAAAAAAAATAGTGGAGAAAGCGAGTATCCAATTCTAGTAAAGGATTTAAATTTCCATTGAAAGATGCGTCATATATTAATCTAAGGCCCATTTTCCATTAATTAATTGATAGTTGCATTCTAACGCTTGAGATTTAATTTTTATGCTTAAACATTTAATTTTTTTTATACTCTAAATTAAAATTAAAGCATATTAACCCTAATTCTCAAGCTTATGGGGCAATGGTCTCATGGACCCGTCTTGTAAAAAAAATAAAAAAACATTCGATAACAATGGTCTTATGGACCATCCCACTAGTCTATACCATAGAAAAAATACAGATGACAATTATCTTACATACATCTTATTAACTCATATCGTGGAAAAAATATAGATAATAATGGTCTCATAAATCTATCTGATTCTATATCCATCTTTTACTTATTATAAAAAATATACCGATAAGTATTTTAGAAATAGAAAAAAGAAGACTTGTTTAAAAATTCTATCTGTCAATGTATGCTTTGAAAATTCCATCTGGCAAGCTGAATTCTTTTGAAAAATCTATTCGAACGGTAGGTGAGCCGATTCAAAAAGGGAGTGTTACCTCATCTTAATGGTATTCAAAGTTGGCTAGAATTATTTTTGAAAGTTTTTTTTTAAATTATATTAATATAATATTTTTATCTTAAAAATATAAATAAAAAATCAAGGGCATATATGAGAAAAGTCTAACAAGGAACGGAGATATTCGAAGAATGACAGGAATAAATCAAATCAAACCAAGACCCTGGAATTAGAAATCAAAAGATGGACTAAAATTATCTCCATAGGGAGCTATCTTAGTAGTGGGGCAAAAACATGATGGAGAGATAATTATTTATTTATTAAAATAATTATTTATTCCAGAGGAAAACTCAAACTTAATTTCATTTGATTAAAGTCATACCATCAAAGAAAAAAATATATTTAATTGATATAATAAAAAAAAGTTGGCATATTACTATAAAAAAATATAATAAAATATATGACATTCAAATAGCTCTGAATATTCATATATCTTATCTTCTAGGTAAGAGAAATCAACAAAAATAAATGATGCTATTCTGTAAATGAATGGAGATATCGATACAAAAAACATGGACAATTTTTTTTAATTTGAATTTAAATATTTATTTTCATGAAATCTAATAAATAAAATATTTTTATTAGTTTTCTTATCATAATGATAAAGATGATGTCATAGTTAATTTTTTTTTATGATGAGTTTGGATTGATTTTATTTTATATTTAATTTATGAATAGTAAAGATATGTAAATTTATGAATACTTATATTTAATCTTTTTTATTTAAGTATTCTAATTGATTTTTTTTTCTATTTAAGTACTAGATAAACTAGTGTCCAACCATAAATTTGTTTACATAGTAATTAAATGTAAGCTAGGTTTACATAAAGTAACTATGGAATGATAAGAATATTGACAATAAAATTTAATTATAAATAAATCATAGATTTAATGTCTCTAAATTTTAAATTTGGTGTGAATAAATTCAAGGGATTTACAAGATAAATAGTACACTATTATCCTTTCAGAATCTCCCACTCTTCCTCCTCAGTGAATTAATTAGTGGGTAGTTAGTTTGTTCTATTTTCTTCACGTTGTCTATAGTTTTAGCTATATTATAGTCACAAATTAGGAATAGTTAAAACTGGTGATATTTCGCTTGCTATTAAAAGTGTAGTTTTTTTTTAAAAAATTATTTCTCAATTATTGAAACAATAATATTTTTAATATTATCATTCCCATACTTGTTTATAAAAATCATTTCTATTAAACCACATTAATATGTTTAAATTAAAGTATATTATCCCTTCTTAATTAAGGAACACGAATTAAACAAACTTACAAATTACCCATCTCGTGGAAAAAACGCATGATGGTTGGAAATGGTCTCACGGGCTCATCTCGAGGAAGAGCAACGCTACCGGGGACCAAAGCATGTATGGCAATGGTCTCATGAACTTTTTTTTTTTACGTGTGATGTCCGGGTCAGTTTACGCGCACCACGACTAATCCACACGGCTTACTGAACATCCTGCAAGCCCAGTGAACAGGTAAGGCACCGCGAGGGTGACAGACGTGCATGGTGAGATTTGAACCCCTGATGCAGAGGAAGAGGACAAGCCCCTTCCACCGCTAGGCTAGAAGCTCACTTGCAATGATCCCACGAACTTGTAAATGCATGATGGTGATTGTCTGTCGGACCCATCCTGAGGAGAAAAAATGCATGACGGCTAAGTACTTATCAAATACTTATTTCGTGTACTCTTGAGATTGGAGGATTGCCACCATATATTTTCGCTGTTGGAGAAATACAGCAGTTTAGGGAACTTTTTTAAATATACTATATTATTATAATAAGAGGGGCATCCTTAAAGTTATTTGGATGAAAAACTTAATTAGTTTTTCAATTTATATACAATCTAACCCATTGATATATCTTTGTGTCGAATACCGTAGATTTGGAGCTAAAACTCTAAAAAAAATCCGCAGCAAAATTTGTTTTTTCAATGTGCTACTTCTATTCAATATAGTATTTTAGTCAAGGATAAGGGACTCTTTTTCAGGATGAAAGTTGGAATACCTAATGATGATAATATTCTCAGCTTTGGAAAAGATGAATATTTTCAGCTTTGGAAATGAAGTATATTTAGGGACAAATTAAGGATCCATAGAGAAGACTTGAAATGAAGTATATTTAGGGACAAATTAAAGGATTCATAGAGAAGACTTGACTAGGGTTGCCTTGCATTAACCTTTTATTCATGTTTTTCCAAAAGATTACTTGACTTGGGTTAACGTTTAGGAATATAAGTTTCGGTTAATTACTTTTATGCAATTCAATTTTTGTTTCTGTACTCTATGATCCTGGTTAACATAACTTTCTTAAATTAGTTGTAGTGTATAGATTTTTTTAACAAAAACCATTTTAAAAATATAATTCACGTACATCTGAGTTAATACATTCACAAATTAATATAATAGGTTTTAATACTTACTTTTAATATATATATAAAATGAAAGATATTAAGAGTTGATTAATTGTTAAGCTCTCTATATTTATAAA